>VUQG01038423.1:0-18061 GCA_015106755.1 Etia nguti
TTGTTGTAGGTTATGAAAACAATGTCATTGTGATGCATCATATTTCTCATACTAAAATTCTTAACATCCTCGTGTTTGCTTTCAAGACAAAGTTTAAGGATTATTTTAAAAAAGGATTACAACATTATTCCCCAAAAAGTTGATTCTGTTCATCTGGACGTAGCGTTTTCACAGTGGGAGAAACGTTTCGTCACTCATCCAAGTGACTTCTTCAGTCTCAGCTGACTGCAGGTTTCCCCAATCTTATAAACAGTACATTTGCATAATGACTGAAACTAGCACCACCGAGGGAACAGTTCCTTGTTCCTAATATGGAAATTCTCATGACCATTGATCAACAACCACTGATCAAAGCTCATTCATCAAAGACCATTGATCAATGGCCATGAGTACCATTCACAGAGTGTTGGGGAATGGCTGCAATCACAGCATTGTAAGATGGTGAAAGATTTACTTACCTGGATGATTACGCATGCGACAAGATATTAATTGTAAGATATTGTTTCAATGTTTTTTTTTCTTTAACACTTAAATCTCCACTCAAGCTATCACACTACAGCAGGTGCAGCATGGTAAACCACATTTCTGTGAACTTGCTTTTTATGTACAAGTGAAGCCATATGTGGGTAATAAATAAATAAAAAAGAAACAGCTCTAATAGCATTTCAAGTTCCCTAAATGGTTTAACTCATCTATAAATCACAATGAACTTTTGGTACAAATTACATTTCGTAGAATAGTATTTGTTTAAAATCTGTGTGTGAACCATTTACTTAAAAATCAGTTGGTTTACACCTAAGCAAGCATATCTGACAACCATGCACTCATGGCGGATCACTAACAGCACTCATCTAACCCCAACCACACACTAGGGTCTGTCAGTCTGTATTAGCTCTCTGAATTCTAGTCCACATGTACTTTCTTGCAAGCTACCAGGACCTCCCACAGAGAAGCGCACAGAGTCTGAGAGGTAATCTTTTCAGCTTTTCCTTCCACAGTTGTCCCCCATTGTGCCACAGCCCTGCATGTTTGAAGCTGAGGTAAACCTGCCTCCATGTGTTTTCTCCACCACTGATTGTGATCAGAGGTCTGCAAGTGGATTTCTATCTCACCTGGATTCACTTGACTGGTACATTGATTCATATCAGTGCTAAGGCAGCTTTAGATGAGGAGCTGTAGACGTATGTGACGAATTGGAGAGGATGAAACACTGTACATTCCCAGGTGAGTGTGTCACTGTGCATGCATTTGTGTGATTTCAATAAAGAAGTATGGCTCAGTGTTTTGATATGGACTGCCTGCTTGACTTTTTTGGCACGGTCCCATTTTTGCAGTGCCTTTGTGACATTTGGTTCGTTTTTTGTAGTAATTCCTGCCTAAAACTGTGTTGGTCCCCCTTTTGCTGCCAAAACAGCCGTGACAGGTCAAGGCATGGATTCCACTAGACCCCTGAAGGTGTGTCTATGGTATCGGACACCAAAATGTTAGCACCAGATCCTTTAAGTTCTGTACTGTAGCAACTCATGTTGTGAGGTGGGGCCTCCATGCATCAGACTTGTTTGTCCAGCACATTCCAAAAATGCTCAATAGGATAGAGATCTGGGAAATTTGGAGGTCAAGCCAACACCTCAAACTCATTGCTGTTCTCCTCAAACCATTCCCAAACCATCTTTGCTTTGTGGCAGGACAGATTATGCTGCTGAAAGAGGCCACAGTCATCAGGGAATACGGTTTCCAAGAAAGGTTTATATGATCTCCAACAATGATTGGATAGGTGGTACATGTCATAGTATCACCAAAGTAGTAAACGAGTACCGCATGACTTCTCTGCAGTTCTCATTTATGGACTTTATCACCTATGCCATGATGGTGAAGTAGGGGACATAGACTAATTCATCTGTTATAGTAAGCAGTGCTGCATACTTACTGAAGAGCAAAATTGTCCATGTTGGTCTAATAAAACCACAGATGTTAAAGCAATAAATCCCCCGGTTTGGCACTTATGCTGTCTTATAGTATACTCAGAGAAGCACTATTGCCAATCCCTCTCATGCAATATAATGAATTAAGAATCAGCTATGTAGCCAATCTTCTGTTTTCTGGATGGATTCATGGTTAGGCCACATTTATTAAAGAGGCCACGACTGCTCAGGGAGTGTATCACATGAGTGCAACAGACGGCCACTGTCAGATGTCATTAGAAAGCAACTCTGTTTCCTTTAGACAGCATACAGTGTTAAGAAGCACAGCGAGGAAAGAATTAAAGACACTAAGGTTTAAACATAACCAAGCCCATGATACCAATTCATTTCTACCATTTTAATGATTGCTTGTAATTTTTACTGATCTTGAGCACTAGTTTTGTTTTGTTTTTAGTTTGTTAAGCCACTTAGTACTAAGCTATGAATTATTCAAGCATAAAAAACAAGGCATCTAACTGAAGAGATGAACCAGTGTTGTTTCTACACATAACACACAGCCTATCAAAGAACCAATTTAAAAAGTATCTTTAGGTTATTTGTTACTAGCAGCCTGTTACAAAGATACATAATTTGCTCCCATTTCTTTATTTGAATCTACTAAAAATGTCAAAGATAACACAGTAGGATAAGTATAAAATAGTATTTTTCCCTCCAAAGAGCTAATAGCTCAAAACTTGGCATATCTTGGCCTGATGTGCAGTGTGTGCAAGTCAAAAATTGAGAAAAATGGACAACTGGAAAGCAAAAGAAGTGGTAAGCCTAAAAAACTATCTGCAGTAGATAATCAGTACCTGAAAGTAATGTCCTTAAGAAATAAGGTAAAAAAGTAAAGATGCCACACAGGACCTGAGAGTTCAGTTGAGCCATCTACTGTTTGCTGAAGCCTCATCAGAAATGGTCTTAGTGGAAGGGTGACTGTCAAGAAGCCATTCTTAAGGAAGGTAATCAGGGAGAAAAGGCTGAACTATGCCAAATTAAAATTGGACTGAAAATCAGTAGCAACAGTGTCTTTTGAAACGATTAATTGAAATGTAAAATTTTAATTCAAATCGTTGTCAGTAAGTGTGTTGGAGGTCAGGAGAGAAGCAAGACAGTAAATGCCCACTGCCATCTGTAAAACGGTAGCAGTGGGCATTTACTGGTTCTGTCATAGTTTGGGAGTGAATTTCAAGAAGTGGCACTGGGGATCTTGTTCAACTTGATGTAACAGAAAAGTACTGCCCAAGTTTGATCCAGCATGTAATACTATCTGGAAAATGTGTGACTGGCAGTGGCTTCGTTTTTCATCCAGACAATGATCCCATATACACTGCCACCCAGGTATGCAGCAAAAACATCGAAAAACACACGATGGGACAGTATCAGTCATGGATTGACCTCCACAGAGCCCAGACCTTAACATTATTGAAGCAGTGTGGAATTATCTTGACTGAGAGCCGAACAAAAGGAAAGCAACATCCAAAGATAAGCTTTGAATGTCCTTCAAGAAGCCTGGAGAACTTTTCCTGAAGACTACATAAAGAAATTACAAGAAAGGTGCCTAAGAGAGTTCAGGCTGTTGATGAATAAAGGTGGTCATACTGAATAGAGAGAGGCCTTGAAGCTTTTATAAACTCTGTTTTTTTGCCTTATATACTGTATTCCTAGGTGTGTTTGCACATTTCAGTAACTCACTGCACCCATTTCCAATTCCAGTAAAATATAAAGAAATATGGGATGGCTTAAGCTTTTTTCACAGTACTGTGGCGCAGCTGAATATATTACTTGTACCTGTGGAAATTAACTTAGGACATAGTTAAAAACTTTGTTGATTATAATATTGTGGAGTGTGTTTATCTGTACTGCTGATTTAAAAAGCCATGAATATATACTCAAATATTTATCAAGATGCCAGGCAGTCTTGGACTATCATAGCTTTGGTTGCAGCCAATTTTGGCTGTATTTCTTTCCTTTTTTTTGCTCTGCACTTTTGTTGCTACTGTACCCGCAAGAATTCTCCACATTGAAAAGTAAAATATTTCATTCAGTTGATGCTTTAAAGGAATTGCATATTCTTTCCCTACCGTCATAATTCAAGGAGAGCATTTTTTCCCGAATAAATCTGACCCTTAAGCTCTGTGATGGATCCTATGCTGCCCGTACCCGCAGTGATCAGACAAACAGTTGTTTTTTTGACTTAAAAGCTGAACATCTGATTTTGCCTGAAGAGGTAAGCTTTAAAAAATCAATACAATTTCAAGCTACAGTTTACACACAGGGTTAAACAACCTTTTACACTCTCTATGTGACATTGATGTTGAGTTAGGTCCAACAGCTTCTCTATTTCGAAATCTGAGTAAACAAAGTAACGTTCTTGTCATTAAAGTTTTTTAAAATTTTTGTCTGCTTCTCCTGACATTCTTCCTGTGGTGTCATTGCAAAGCAAAATAAGGTCCTGTTTCTGTACAGTGAAGAGGGTCTCCACTTCCTAAAGTCTGGATAGAGGAAGTTAATAATAATAATATTAAACTTGATTTATACATAACATTTCCAAACTAGTTACAAGATACTTTACATAATTTGAAGCAACATAAAAAACAATTCAAAATACTTTAAAATGCATACAGTACAAAAAAATTAAAAAGAAGGCAAGAGTCTCTTTCTAAACCTGGACTGTGGAACCTGTAACAATAAATTATTATACATAAAACATCACTTGAATTTGGGCAAAAAACTAAATGCAAAATGTTATGAAATGTAAGACAAAAATAATCATAATAATAACAACAACAATATGCTATTCTGAATGCCTAATTTTATTATCTAATTATGTAGTTTTAAGAGAGTAGCACACTGGAACATGAGCCTGAGTTGTTGATTATGAGAAGACACCATTGATCAGACTCTACCTGGCTCTAGGGGATAGTTTCACCAGTAGGCTCCTATATACCTTGTGGGCATAGCACCTGTTTCACTGTTTTTTGGTGGAAAAACAAGGGACAACAACAAAGAGCACCAATGGTGCAGCGATTTCCATTGCATGATGGCAACTTTCATACACTAGCTGTAACAATGTGGTGTCCGTTAATGTAATGCAACCTCGAGTATATGCACATACATAAAACCTGAATTCAAAACCCAAACAGAAAGTGGCATATTTCTGTTTTTATTAAAACAAACAAACAAAAAAAATATTAAGAGTTAAGCGGTCTCCAGTCAATATATGAAATGTGTGCTTGTGTTAGTGAGGTGGAACTTGGCATCCCAGTAAATAAGAAAATGGTGCTTTCCGTTTAATCCTGTCTTATGGTGTACTTTAACCTAAATCACAATATTTTTAAACATAATAAAATTCCTTAATTAGAATCAAGGACAGGTAATTTAATCAAATCAGACAGTGAAAACAATTATATATTAAAATTTTAGATACTAAATAATATAACATATTTTCTCTTAATTTTATCATATCCATAGCGCGCATGTTTATTTGCCTGTACTGTCTGGATAAACTACTGGATAAACTGTGAAATCCCACAGCCAGTTCAGTCATAGTTTATTTTAATAATCTATGAAAAACTGATTAAGAGTACATAATTTCAAATGCTGAGAACTAAAATTCTGCCTAAGCTTGACTAACGTTTTGCACGTTTGTGTGAATCACTGCAAATGGATGTGGTCAGTCATTTTGATTAGCACCAAACCCTGTCCTCTGACATGGCATCAAAAAACTCATGTTTTACAATGTTATATTGATGTGGGGTCTTCATGCCCTAGAACAACACCCCTAAAGAGTAAACTCAAATAAGTGACACTGGATCTGACCATTTAGAGGGTTAACACTCACAAAGTCTAATTAACACCTTCTTGGAAGACTACTTTAAACAGTCTAATATGTGAATTCAGTTCAATCAGTTCAATTTTATTTACATAATGCCAAATCACAGTTGCCTCAAGGTGCTTTATATTGTTGTGTTTTTAAAGTGTTTTAAATTTGATTCTGGATTTAACAGGGAGCTAATGAAGAGAAGCCAGGAGAAATATGCTCTCTCTTTCTAGTACCTGTCAGAATTCTTGCTGCAGCATTTTGACAACAAATTTCTAAGAGTTTTAGGGCCGAGTTAAGCTCAGTTTTATCTGAATTTATCTGAAGACATCTTCCAGGTCTTTATGTATTTAAGACATTCCCGCAGTTTAACTAATTGATATTTGTTATCTGGCTTCATGGATAGATAAAGTTGGGTATCATCTGCATAGCAGTGAAAATGTATGCTATGCCTTCTCTGGATACTACTTAAAGGAAGCATGTATAATCTAAACAGAACTGGTCCTAGCACTGAACCCTGTGGAACTCCAGAATTAACCTTAATGTGTGAAGAGGCCTCTCCATTTAGATGAACAAATTCGAGTCGATTAGATAGATATGATTCAATCCACTGCAGCGCAGTACCTTTAATACCTGCAGTATGCTCTAATTGCTGTAATAACAAATTATGGTCAACAGTATCACGCTGCGCTGAGGTCTAGCAGGATAAGCACAGAGATGAGTCCACTGTCAGAGGCCATAAGAAGATCATTTGTAACCTTCACTAAAGCTGTTTCTGTGCTGTGATGAGCTCTGAAACCTGACAGAACTCTTCAAATAACCATTCCTCTGCAGATGATCAGTTAGCCATTTTACAACTACTCTTTCAAGAATTTTTGAAATAAAAGGAAGGTTGGAGATTGGCGTATAATTAGCTAAGACAACTGCTGCCAGCCTAATTAACAGGCACGGGTTGATTATTTTTAAGACTGAAGCATTAATTAAAGGTAGGACTTCTTTGAGCAGTCTTGTAGGAATGGGGTCTAAAATTCACGTTGATGGTTTGGAGGAAGTAATTACTGAAGTTAACTCACAAAGAGCAATTGGAGAAAAAGAGTCTAAATAAATATCAGTAGTATTTAAAGTAGCTGTACACAATGTTACGTCTGTGAAATGGTTGTGAATATTTTTTTTTTCTCTAATGTTTAAAATCTTTTTACAGGCTAAATGAAGATCTTCTAAATTAGTAAGATGCCATTTCCTGTCCAGCTAACGAGTTATCTGCTTTAAGATGTGTGTTTGAGAGTTATACCAGGGAGTCAAGGACTTCTGATTTGAGGCTTTCTTTTTAAGAGGAGCCACAGTATCCAAAGTCGTATGCAGTGAAGATGTAAAACTATTAACAAGATAATCGACCTTTGTGGGAGTAGAGTTCAGGTAGCTGCTCTGCACTGTGTTGGCACATAGCATTGAAGTGGATAACACTGGAGGAATTATATCTTTAAACTTAGTTACAGCACTTTCAGAAAGAGCTGGGCCAACACAGCCTGAACAGTAGTTTCATGTCAGAAAATGTTAGTGGGTATATCTCTACTGACCATACTGTATTAATTTGTGAACTGTGAACAGATCAACCACATCCTTCAAACATTAAACTCATTTGAAACTAAATCGAGGAAACAATAACACATACAAAAACTGGTGTATCTATCACCATGATAGCACTACACTCAGGGGTTTAAGACAACTGGAAAAGTTGGTTGGTTATAGTCCGGGTGTTGATAATTTGTGGTCGCAGTATGCTTCTAGCTAGTGCTACAAAGAACGAGCATGCAAAAAGTTAGTAATTTTTTCAATTTTAAAATGTAACAGCTCAGCTAATATCACCAAACAAAAAAACTGTTTCTGTGCAGTTAGTCACACCATGTGTCTTTTAGCTAAAGGTTTAACAACTATATTTCTCAGGGAGAGGAAAGAATGAGAGTGTCAGCTTTTATCATTATCGTATTTTTAACACAAGTCTTCGTACTGCTTAAATGCCAAACGTGTGTACTTTTGCCACTTCAGATCATGACGTGTATTATGTAAATGTGTGGTGTCTAATTGATACCGCAACATAACAAAAAATGACTTAACAAGCGTAAAAAGCAAGCACTCTTCTTCCTTGTTCTGCTTTTGTCTGGGAGGCATCACTGCAGTGAAAAAAAATCAATACCCTAAAAATATGTTTGTTTTGATCCCTGTATATTAGATGTTGACTTTCTTAAGCCATGTAACCTTTAACTGTCACTGGATCAATAGATTGAAAACTAAGACGGCTGTTCAAATCCACTGACAAATAACATTAAGTAGACAAAGGAGATTTTTTTTCTTTCTCTGAAAACAACATAAAACATAGCAATTTGCATGGAGAAGGGGAAAAAAGCAAAAACGCTGGCTCTAACTTAATTAGGTTAAGGAGAAGAGTGCCCGCCTGTAAGCAGCTATCATCCATTAGGAGACTGTAATAATGACATATAAATGCAATTAATATGACCGATGAGAAGCAACATCCTGACAATCATTTGCCTACTTCATCATAATAGTCAGCCTGGCAAATCCCATTAGATCAGTGGATGGGATAGTGAAAGACCTAAGGAATAAATCCATCATTGTGTTGTCAGAGAGTTTATTAATGTTGAATTATCTGGCTCTGACAATATTCAACTACTCAAAACTGTGGAAACAATTACCCTCTGGCCACACCCGCCAGCCACACCAAGACACACAAATACCACCCCCAGTTGGAAGATTGGAATAAATAACTTTAAATAAACAACAGCTTATAGATTTTATATTAAAGCCGGTGTGACCAAATTGTTGGTCCAATCCAATAACTTATCATTAGTTTTTAAAAAGTGTTCAAAAATACTAATGGCAAACAAATAAAAAATAAGGGAACATTTTGAAAACACACCATATCTCACTGAGAAAAAAAAATCATGTCTGATATATATATACTGATATGGGTAATATGTTCGGAAGGATACCACATCATTTGATGAAAAAGAAACTTATCAACCTACTGAGGGATGAATTCAAAGACACCAAGAAAATCAAATTGAAACAATCATGTGGTAAGCTAGTCCATTTTACCAAAATGTCATTGCAGCAACTCAAAATGGTACTCAGTAGTTTGTAGAGGCCCCACATGCTTGTGTGCTGAGAATGATGGGCATGCTCCTAATGAGAAGATGGGTAATGTCATCAGGGATCTCCTCCCAGATCTGGACCACCAGGGCTTCACTGAGCTTCTGGACAGTATGAGATGTAACCTGATGTATAGTATATATAATATGCTGTAAGTTTTATACTAAAGTGGAAAAATATGTGTACTTCTTTTTCTTCCTAAAGCCATACCCACACAGTTTACTGAGTTTCAAAGGCATTAACTAACAACACTGTCTGAAAGGTAGGGTCAAAAAAATAACTCCACAGTGGCACTCTTTCTCTTTAGCTAAGGCCTGGCTCTGACATCCATACTTACAAGCCTAACTAAGTGTTGAAAGCTGGAGATTGCCATTTTGAATGGTCCCGTTAATTTTGTTTGTTGAGCTGTCTCATTACAGAGTTAATAGTGCATTTGTCCTGATTTGCGGTTATGTTACGGAACAATGATCACACTGTTGAACTAAAGAGTGGAAGATACACACTACACAAAGGAATTTATGATGACTTGTCTAAATCCGGAAAATGTCCATATATTTAATTATTAAATAATAAAATAATACATAACTGCTACATAGGTTATACTGAGGTGGTACTGACATATCTAAGCACAACTAATGGTTCAGTATATTATTGCTAAAAACATTTGTCAACCCTGAGAGCATAAATAATTTGCAACACACACACAAAAACAGACAAAGGACAGCATACTAAAAAAACCCAACTTCACCAGTCTAATGATTACGTAGCCGATTAGTAGCCAGAGAAGAAAAAAATATATAGATTGAGCCAGCATTTCACTATACTGACAAAACTTTTGAAAATTTTTATTACACATTCTTTTATTATTTATATTATTTCTGCATAAGATAGTAGTGCAGGAACCCAAAATAACTTTTTTTTCCCTACAGTATAAAATGCTCTGCAATTGCGTTTTAATTGGAAGAATATTCACAGTTTCAAACTTCCCAGATCAATAACTCATAAACTAAAATGTTATTCAAACAGAAAGTATGATCAACAAATTAGGGGAACAAACCATTACATTTTTTTAAAAAAACTATACCTAATATAAATGTAGCTGATTTCTCATTCAGCATCATCTCCTCAAAGAACCTGCACACAGGGAAAAGTGGAGGTAGACACTGTCAGTGTGGTTTTCAGTGGAAACAACTTGAAATGCTGTACATGTCAGTGTGAAATTATATGCTGGCATAGAGCCCACTGAAAAAGCAGATTTGTTTTTGGTTACAAAATTATTGCTCACCATCTGAACGACTCAACAGATTTGCCTCATCCACTTCATCCACACATTCATTTCTTCAAGACTTCGGGAAGGGGATGAAAGATCACTGTTTTGAAACTCTGCAGGAGAGCCAGCAGTTTTGCAGAGGTACAAATGCAAGGGGCCAGGATGGCACTTCCACTAAGACATCTAAAATTTAAAGCTGTACTGAAAATGGCTCAGAGGTGCAGAAGGATGTGATCAAGCAAAAATATTTGTTCCAGCAAATCCTAGCAGATACTTAGAATTAACTGATCAACTGACATCAGAAACAACAGTACACATGATGATAGCCCAAATACCCCATGTAAGAGACAGAGTTAACAATCTTTCATGCAAAAAATGAAAGCATTCAGACGTTGATGATCTTGTACAGTAGAAATATGTGTGTGTGTGTGTGTGTGTGTGTGTGTGTGTGTGTGTGTGTGTGTGTGAGAGAGAGTGTGTGTGTGTGTGTTATGGGGACAAAATGACCATCCTCACGAGTTTGAAGGCATTTTTGAGGCTCAAAATGTGGTTTTAGTGTCAGGATTACAATTAGGTTATGCTTAGGTTTAGGCATTCATTTCTGATGGTTAGCGTTAGCGGCTAGGGAAAGCATTATGTCAATGAGAAGTACTCACTCAGATATGAAAACAAGTGTGTGTGTGTGTGTGTGTGTGTGTGTACAGTCTATTTCACTTTCTGTGGTATTGAAGTAGCACTGCTACCTATACTCCATTCCAGGATTTTTCCTGTTTTACATTATTCCTACAATACTGCTGTGGTCAGTGTTTGAGCTGATGAAAATCCAACCAGCTAACAAAATATTTTAGAGGAGAC
The DNA here is from genome assembly GCA_015106755.1 of Etia nguti. NCBI lineage: Eukaryota > Metazoa > Chordata > Actinopteri > Cichliformes > Cichlidae > Etia > Etia nguti. The sequence continues at coordinate 11,078 of VUQG01038423.1, forward strand.
ATAACTGCAGATTCAGTTTTTAATATAGATGTTTGGTGTAAGTGGAGCAGGTAATGTGATTGAGGAAATTAACCTGCAGCACTGAACTCACTTACAGTTACTCATAATTCGAGGTCATGTTGGCCAATTTTAATCAGCCCTGCTTGTAGTATATTGTAAGAAACATAAGAGAACCTTGCTCAAATAAACTTCACATAAAAGTTCAAAGTGTATTCACAGATCCTTCAGTGGTAACCCCAAGTGGTTCATGCATAAATTTGTTGATTGGCTATGATAGTGGATGGCACAGATGCAGGTATTCCAAAACCCTGACCGGCTAGGTCTTTTATGTGCAATCTGGAACACAAAAGCAAAGGAACTTCAAAGTCAACACCAAAACACAATGGAAATACTAAATAACTTTTGTCATGCAGTGTAGTGTCATTAAAACTGCTTGTCAAATTAATTATATCTTCTTGTCTACCGCACCATGTTAGCTTCTATTGGGAACTGTTGTTTGCTTTTTATATTCCAATTATAAAAGGGCACTGCAAATGAGATTAGTGGGTTCCAGCTTTATTACAGCTGGGAATGAGCATGAGTTATCTTTAAGAATGTCTATATTTATGGCTGTTACTTTGTGTTGAAAGTCCAAAAAATGCTTTATAACCAGTACCTGCATATCTGCTTTTCTATGTGATCACAATAAGCTGGAGAACCGCATTTTTAAAAAAAAAAGAAAAAAAGAATGCAGATCTACAATATAAAAAATACATTTCTAAAAATGTCAAGTGGCTCTGGAGGAAGAACTCCATAGAATGTGAATCCTCCTCCCTATTGGAATTCAGCCATCATAATTCCTCTAATTGGCTACAGATCTCACCGTTTTTCTCCCTTCCACAATGTGTGATTAATTTATTTAAAGAGGTGAAATTAACATTACAACCAGACATATGACATTTTTTTTCCCTCAGGCTCCCTCTGAATGTGTTATACTGTTAATCAGACGGAAGGAGAATCTTTCGACATGCATATAAACTATCAACACTTTTTTAAAAATTCAAATGCAGTTTGTGTAGTCATCTGCTTTGAGATTAGATAAACTCAGTTTTTGCAAATAAATAAACACCTACTCAGAAAACAATGATGAGGAACGTTCCCTTAAATGCATATAAGGATTTAATGTATTAACAACTACAAAACACAACAAATTAATGGCTGCAGATCAGCGTGTGTGTATTGTTCACCTTGATAATGCGCTTAACCAGTCTGAAGACACGTGACCTACCACTGACCTCAGGAGAGCATGTTCTGCTGTGTTACACATCTAAGGGTAATTGCTGTTAGATCAGAGCTAATCCAAAGCAGACAAAATACCAGAAAAAAAATGCATGCTGTGTGCTGTGCCTCTGAATGGAGGCGAGTGCAATACAGCCATGACATACCAATGAGCTATCGCTGGATAAGCATACAATGTGTTAGACCAAATGCCCATATTCCCACAAGTCTTATCAGAAGTGCATTGATATGCTGAAAACTCCTCTGTTCTGTACTGATTTTTATGAGTGGATATCTGCATATGAATATGCATAATCTGTAGGCAAAGAACAGTACTGGCTTGAATCTTTCTGGAATCTGTTTGCTCAAATTAAATTTGAGGAGGCTTTGGCTTCAGGCAGGTATAAAGTCGGGACCTAAAGGAATGGCCAAAATGCAATCTCAAACCCATCTGCTATCATCTGATAACAATTTACCTTTGTATTGTTTGTGGTTTTTTTCTTTTATCTTGTTTTTAATTGATCTGTACTCATAGATGGACTGTAAACAATGACCGCCACATGCAAGTCTTTGCCCAGATATTGTTTAATTCAGAGTGCTGGAGCTGATAAATAAACAATTAGGCGCTTTGCCGAAGTCTCACAGTGGTGTAGAAAACTCAAGTGTTTCTTCTGGCATCACGTTAGATAATATCAAAATATTGAGGAAAACTAAAATTACTGAGATAACATTCATATTATATGATATGTTGATAATGTAGTTATCGTTGCAGGACAGATATTATTATACCTTTCTGTTAAAAAAAAATCTCCTTTGTACAACCTGTGCATATCTTTGTTTTGTTTCAGAAAAAGTCAGTGGACCAACATTACTCAGCCAGACAACTACAAAAGAAAAGAGTTAGAACATGTGTCTCTGTGCAGATAAAGCCAGTTCCACCAGGAACTCGGAGAGATGTGCATGATGGAGCATTAAAAAATTGTGGGAGGGAACTCATCAGTTGAGGGGAGATTAATGGAGCACATGCTTTATCTGAAAGGAAATCTAAAAGATTGTACAACTTGAAGGGAATGCAAATAGGTACAAACATACCAGCATGGATAAAAGGTTTAAAATCTTTTGTAGGAACCATGAGGTAGCGAGCAGTGCAGAACTGGCACGTTTCCAAGGTGCAGCACCAATTCTGGAGGGAATCAAATTTTATGGGTCTTAAACGTCATTGTGACCAGCTTATATGAACAATGACTCCCGTCTTTCTCTTTGAAACACACACTGCCTGTCATCCTTGCAAAATAAAAACCCTATTCAGATAATTCCATTAACTAGGTTAGTCAAGACTATATAAGCGCATCTCCAATGTGATAATGAACTCTTATATACTATACAATCGGTACTAAAAACATATACTGTGCAGTTTTAAGATAAAGGGAAAAATAGACATAATCTATTTTCAGGAATCTTGAAAATGCTGAATCTTTTAACAACTGAAATGTGGACTGTATAGTTTGTCTGTTAGGATAAGAAAAAATAAAACAGAGTATAACAAAACAAGGGTTGGTGAACAACATAGACTGTGTATTAAGGCAGGAAGAACAAGTAGGAGAAAGAGCAATCAGAGCTCAAACAGAGTGAAAGTGGGCTTTCTCCCACTAACCTGTCAACCAGTAGGAGGATATTTACATGCTTTTTAGTCTGTTTGAAGCCAGAGATGGTGGTGTCCCAGTAAGCTCGTTTTTGGGGAAAACATACGTTTTCTGGATGGTTTGATGCAGACTCTCATGCCATCTTAATCCGTTACTACATTATTTTGGAGACTGCAACAGCTATCAAATGAAGATTACACATAAAGAACTTTAAAAGTATAAAATTTTCCCCACCAAACCCTAATAAAACAGTACGGGTAAACAATCACCAAACCCAGAACATTACATACACTGTTTTTGGCAATTTTCTGCTTTCTATTTCACACTTGTCATTTTAATCAAGACAGACTTAAGTGGGCTTTGTTGCCACACTGGCATGCAAACAATACTAAAGAGAGAGGATACTTCAGTTGCAAGCACTGGTGATCAAATGCTTTTTTTTTCTGCTTTGCACACTAGCATTAAAATTTCACAGTAGCTTTACAGAAGATTCTAGTTATAAGCAGGTATTCCGTAAGTCAGAAGCTCCTTCACTAGCATGTTACACAGAGACCTCATACTGGCTTATTATCAGGCAGGCAACATTTCCCTTCCAAACTTTTTGAAGATAAGTTAAAACTTGAACATAATTAAGGAAACACAAATGGCAAAGGAAATTCCACCAGCTCTTGAGCTCTATCATGAGGATAAACTGTGCATTTCCAAACTATTGCTTCCAAACAGATAATGGAAATATGAATACATTCCCCCTTAAGGAGAAGACGATGCTCATTATTGCTCTCTACTCTTAGGTCGTGTCTCTGATGTCACATGTTTTATCCATTTTTGTCTATTTTTAGCATGTTTTTACGAAGTGTTTAGTAGAACTTATTTTATAATGCACCAAAAGTCTCTATATTTTTAAAAAAATAGACAAGAACGAGATGTTCTTCGAATTAAAGTTCGTCAATGTTCAGGTTTTATCTTTACGAGGATGCTCTTTAAGGATTGTTAAATCTAAAAATTTGACTTGATTAAAATACCAGTGTGGTGAATGGAAGCATATAACCCAACACCTGTCACGATCACTTTAGCTGGCAGCAACATTCAGGCACTTATTGCTTTTTCTGCCTGTTTGTCTATTTCTGAATGTGTTTGTGTCAATGAGAAAGCTAGGGAAAAAAAATTATAATTCCCCCATCTCTGCTGCATTTCTTTTGTTTATAGTTTAAGCCCCAAATACCAATTTACTTTCATTAAATAACGCAATTCTGAGTCAGAGAAAATATTTTGTATTGATATTTTTTTATGTGGGGATCAATTCACAAAATTAAACGTCATGGTGGTACACATCAGTATCGATCTGCCCAACTTTAATACTGAAATACCTGAAGAGAAAAAATAAAAAATAAAAAAGCATCACATGCTGATAGCAGTAAAAATGTTCCACTCAGATCGATGGACTCACCATGAAGTTAAAGAAAACTAATAATCACATAATAGAAAGACAGAAATGGACTTTCAATTTGACCATATTTGGTATAGTTGCGAAATTCAAATAACTTAAAGAAACACAGCCAGGAAACTTGAAATATTCAACATGTCTATATATCAAGCTTGGTTTTAAAGGTATTGTGTGTAAGTTGATGGATTTCTCCCATAGTCCCTGTGCCCCAAATGTCTGGCTTACATTAAAAAAATATTTTACTAAGAGAGCAAATGCATTACAGTTTTTGTCACAGGGGGGCTTCTATTATGTGGTAGGGATACACCAGAGGAGCCCAAGGAGCAAAAAGAGCAACTAAATGGAATTGCTTTTATAAATCAGTGTCACATTAAGCATTCAGTGCACAGACTAAAAAGCCTCTCTACAGTATACAAGTAGCAAGTTTATGAATCTTTTGGGAATCAGCTTGCGGCATGCTCTCTTGTTAGCTACACCATCCAGCCTATCCTTTGATTCTAGTACAGCTTTACATATCAAGATAAGCAGTTGTGGAATTAAAGGAGGAGGTACAGCCACATGAAACAATTCAGGGACTGAACTCAAACTTACAATGGAAGCTATAAAATCACGTAGAAAAAGGCAGACCGAAGCATTATGTTAGTGGAAATTAATCAAAGAGACAGCAGGTAGCAATCAAACTCTTACTGCTGAAGAGGTTCGGGTTGCTTTTGATTTTTTCATTGTAAATTCTAGATAAATGCAGGGTGCTGGATACAATTTAGATAAAAAGATCCATAACAGGTGAGTCAGTGGGATTACCGCTGAACCTTTGAAACCTTTTTTTGGTGATCCTGAGTACAATGGTAATTGTTGAAATGGTTGTCAGGTCAGTCTGAGTAGTATACATATTTGGCATTTAAGTAAATTACAACTAGTAAATTCACCTATAACAGTCCACTTAACTCCAGCAACTCTTTATATAAAAGAGCTCTTTCGGTGTATTAAGATTAATAGTTCTCACACCATGTGTCTGTTTACTGATAAACGTTAAATGCTTTGTTAGGAACTACTCATTTATAAATCCAGTAACAGTTACTCAACCAGAAAGTACTAACTGACTTTAAACATCCATATGGTCAACTGACAAGCATTTTCTGAAGTATGAAAATAGGAGAAGCACATTAACAATTGTGACTGTTGTTGCTGTGCACATATCAAAGAAAGAGAAAGCAGGAGTAAATAAAGATTGTGCATTCATTAGGGGTATTTGCATACAAGTTCTTTGTTCATTTCATCAAAGATAACTACAGCGCGCCTTTCAGCAATGGTAATGATCAAATAATTATCTTGAGATCAAAGCTGTCCACCAGTGCTGCAAGGCAAGACTGGAGAGTGGTGGTAAAACAATGCAATACAAAATACAGTTACTGTGGAGGACAATAACAATCAAGGGTCACTGACCACAGTTCATTCATCCTTCCTGTGACATCCCTAAGGTCTCTCACCATTAAACTAAATGAGCATGGTTCTCCACTTACTGAGTCTGTCATCTAGGAAGAAAGAGAGAGGGTGAGAGAGACCGAGAACATGCAAAATAGATAGATACGTACATACATACAGATTTACAACATTCAAAGCTATGACTATGTTTAACGGTCAGTATAAAACAGCAGTGGTGCAATAATTGTAATTGCTTTGTGACATTCAAGAGCAAAAAAGTAGCTGACAAATCAAAGAGAGAGAGAGAAGCGAGGCCTTCTGTGTTGTTTTCTTTTTTTTTTTAAACATGAAAAATACAATTTGCAAATAATAACAGAGTGCCTGTCAAGTGATACTATACATTTACCAGCCCAAGATAGCTTCTGATTAATAGCAGAAAAATTGTTGAGAAGCAAGCCGGTCTGAATGGTTTGATGATCAGTGCCAAGTTTAAGTCTTCTTTTATGCAATTCTGCAATCCTGTCATTTTGGTGTATATGGAAAAAAGACAGGAGGGAAAATACTGTGGTGGGGCGTCATACATTAGATTGCATGAGTTGACCATTCATCTTAAAAAGACAGCCTCCTATAGAGGCCTATTATCACAGGCAACATGATGACACGTATAATTTGCTGGCCTTCACAATATCCACCATGGGTTGTGTTTGTATGACTGGATTACACTCGTGGCATATCAATTGAGCATCTTTTCAATTTTCCAAAATGCACTAGATCTAAACCGAAGCAAGCATAAGTGCAATGCAACATTAAAAAGAGTCCTTACAAAAACTCGCACGTCTATCTCAACTCCACACCATATAATAACTCCCATCTCTACTGTTGACCCTTCCCCCTTTTCATTGCTTCTGCTGCAGTGCTAAGCTGGAGTCCTGACATAATATTGAGTTGTGGTGCAGCGTGTACATGTTCTATGCCACGGGGAAAACACTTTTTTTCCCCCACTCAACCACTGAATCTTTGTCTCTCCCATGTGTAAGCGATGAAGGTTAGCTATGACTCTGTTTATAGAGATAGGGGAAGGCTGGTTGGCAAAAAAGAAAAAAAATGTTGGGGTGGGAAAAAGGGGGTACGATCTTGAGCAATAGTTCTCCAGGCTTTTTTTTTTTTTTTTTTTACTTTGGTTTTTTTTTTTTTTTTTTTTTTTTTTAAAACTTTTGT
>VUQG01038423.1:18081-28948 GCA_015106755.1 Etia nguti
ATTTTTTGTAGTGTTTTTTTTTTTTTTTTTTTTACATTGGCTGTTTTTTTTTTCCTTTTCATAGATAACACAGTCTGAGATGCATAAAATAGTACTTTTGCACCGGAGAGGTAAGATAAGATAAAATAAGATAAGATAAGACTTTATTGATTCCACGACGGGGAAACTTTCAGTAAAACTATCCATAGCCAATGAACAGCCATGCCCTTAATCCAGCAATGACCTGAAACTGGACCTCAGAGACACCCTTTAGTTGACACATCTACTGTTTGCTAAAGCCTAAGCAGAAATGTTCTCAGTGGAAGGGTGGCTGTCATGAATCCATTCTCGAGGAAGGGAAATGGCTGAGAGATGCTAAATTACACAAAAACTGAATCAGTGGCAACAGGTCCAAATGTGAAGGTTTTCATTCAAATTGTCCTCCGTGTACGGAGGAAGTCAGGAGAGAAGTAAAACAGTGAGAGCCTACAGCCATCTGTAAAACACTGTGGATCAAAAAAAAAGTACCATCCGATTTGCAATACCATACATTTGCAGTGCATTATATTGCAATACAATCCAGAAAGCACCAGATTGGCTATGGCTTCATTTTTCAGCATGACAATGATTCCAAACAAACAGTCAATGCAGTAAAAGCATACCTGGATTAAAAAATAAACAGACAATGGAACACCATTAGTCATGGACTGGCCTCCCAGAGCCCCAGACATCCACATTATTGAAGTAGCATTGGATCATTCTGATAGAAAACTGAATAAAAGGCAGCCACCATCTAAAAAAAGAGCTTTGAACATCTTTCAAGAAACTTGGAGAACTATTCTTGCAGACTACTTAAAGAAATTACAAAAAAGCTTACCTAAGAGGGCTCAGTCTATGTTGAAGAATAAAGTCATACTAAATATTGATTTTTATATAAACTCTAAACAGTTTTTGCCTTACATACTTTAATAATACTGTGGTAATTCAACAAACTGCTGCACTTACTTCCTATACTCCTTTCAAAAAATATAAAGAATCAAGGTGTGGCTTAAGAGTTTGGCACGGTACTGTAGTTCAAGATGATGGACAGATGATAAAGAACAGGAAGACATTTAAACGTTTTCAATCTTGCATTAGGTGCCCGAAGCTTTTCAAAAAGGTTAACTCTTCAGGTGTTTACAGAGTCAGCCATGTTGCGAGCGGTATTGATTTCCTCTCTATCCCACACATCAAATAAAATAAGAAAGGAAAATCATCTCGTGTGACAAAGCGTAGCAGCCTGGAATTATCTCCCTTGAATGTGCAAGCACAATGCCACACAATTACATGAATTAGCGAGATAGTCAGTACATGGCATTCAAAAACTAAATTAAAAACTGGGATTAAGATCCCATATTTTAAGTAAAATGGTGGTGCACTGGTAAATCACAAAGTTAAAGCATTTGGAAATGAAAGCATGTGTTTCCTAATATATATGAAAATGACTAAGGAAAAAAAAAAGGAAAGTGAAGGAGAAGCAGGCTTGCACTTCTTCCACACTGCCCTTTCTGCTCATCTGTTCTCTGAGACACTTGTGGTAATAAATCAAAGCTGTGCAGACAGGCCATGGTGAAGAAGAATCTTGCTGTCCTTTTCCTTCCTTACCTATAACCTCTGACGTTGGTTTGACAAAACTATCAGAAATCTGACATTATCCATGAAACAGACAAGACTATGCTCGTTGTGGATCGGGTGATATTTTGCTAACAGGTTATACTCCAGCACGAGAGAAATTCAGCTGTTGTGAGAAAGCACAACGGTAGTTCAGCACAGTGGTAGATTCGTTTACTAGTAGTATCCTAACCAGTTAAGCTAACATTATGTGTCTCTAGCCCCTGAATTCAAACAACAGGGCCATTTCACACCAGCAACAAGAAATTCAGCACAGATGTTTTTCATCACAGATTTGTTTGGTTTAGTCACAAATGGCTAATGTCATGGAACAGAGACATGAGCTGTGTGTGAAATTCCACCCCTATTTAAAATGCACTGCATGGCTTGTTTTCTGACAAGACAATATCCACTATATACTATAATGTTCTCAAAAAAATTCTAGGATGCACTAAAAAGCTGAAATGTAAGTTTACTGCTCACTATTGATTGAAATATTGACTGTCCATTATATGAAGAGCAGCAAATGAATGAATAGGGGGTGATTTTCAACGCATTATATTGTTACTATGGGTGGTAATAAACTGCTTCAGAGACAGTTCAGAAATTAGATAGCTCATTTCCCATATGGGTGTCACGTGGGTTTCATCACCACCCTACACTCGTAGGATACCAGCAGGAGATTATGAGTTTACTCCTTTCAATGTGAGAAGTGAACTTGAGCACAGATTCTTCCTAGTTCTTTCCAACTAAGCTTTTTTTTCTTTGCAAACATAAGGCCTGATAATTATTAGTAAGCCCTAATATCTTCACCAATTACATGTTTTTTTTAGACACAAGCCAATACACTTTCATCCACCCTCACAACACTTTTGACCACACCCATTTAGGGTTCAGGAAGTGTATACCATTTTCACACCATTTCACACCAGTTTGTACCGGTTGCGAATAGTCATGTTTGCTCCATCATCTCTGACTGCCTGTACCAAGACATATGGGCTTGTTTTTTTGTTTTTTCTTACAGAGAGCACAGCCTCTGTTATGCCCACATCAAATCAACAACAACAGCAATAATGAGAAGACGTTAAAAAAAAAATCATACTACATATTATGGATCACACTGTTCTTAATCATGTGAAGAAGATAAATAACAAGTGCAGGTTTCTCAGAAGGATGTGTTTGCTGTGGTGTTAGACTTTTACCGCTTTGTCACGAGAGGTGTTGCTAGCGTTTCCTAAGAGTTTTAGAACAGTATTAAAAGACCGATGCTAAAAGAGAGTGTTGTTGGGTGAGTACATCAATCCAAAACACTCTGCACTCTTTATAGTTCTATATAATAGCTAGTGGGTATGTAAAAGGTGAATATATAAAAAATCATAAGACACACACCTGTAAGCCAATGTGATGTAGTGTGATAATAAATTGCTTCGTAACAGTAAATGGTGTATGTGGTGAGACTTCAGCTTTTCTAGCTTCCTCTAGCACAGGGGTGGGGAACTCCAGGCTTCAAGGGCCGGTGTCCTGCAGGTTTTAGATCTCACCCTGGGTCAACACACCTGAATCAAATGATTAGTTCATTACCAAGGCTCTGGAGAACTTCAAGACATGTTGAGGAGGTAATTTAGACATTTAAATCAGCTGTGTTGGATCAAGGACACATCTAAAACCTGCAGGACACAACCCCTTGAGGCCTGGAGTTCCCCTACCCCTGCTGTAGCATAAGAAAATCACAATTCGGTATGTGAGATGAAACGGTGAGGCATGAAATTGATGCACTCATGATAATAAAAACTTATTTTGTTTTCACTTAACAATTTAGTGTATTTTATGAAGTCTATAACAACATTTGACAAACTCAATAGCAAATAATGCATTTGTCAAGAAGAAAGAGCTCTTGAGTTGACCAACAAGCAATATGAGGTCATAAACTGGACACAGGTGACATCTAATATCAGCATTTAACCCACATCTGACAACTAAAATCTTTAACAGATATAAAGGTGGTTCTACATCGCTGGCGTGTGTAGTTTCCTACCCACCTAGCAGCTTATCCTGCCACATCATGAATGTCAGACTAAAAGGTTTGACTAATTAAAGACAAACACAAGGACAACCTTTTAAGTAAAGCACTTTTCTTAACATACTGTTTTTAATTTAACTTCTGCCTCTACGCTCAGTTGACCTGTTTTAAAAGCCTTGTTAAAACCAATGATCTCATTTTTTTTTTTTTTAAATCCTTTTTCCACACTTTTTCTTTTTAATCTAATCTTTTCAAAACACAAAGCACACGAGTCATGCTTTCAACATGTATTACACATGTGGACCTATTAAAGCTCGTTTTCTTGCTCCACAGCATGTACTCATGAACTGAAAGGGTGAAGCAGCAAATTTGCTAGCTGGCTGACTGGGAGGACAGAGAGGCCTTTCTCACCAGTCAACGGCTGTCCTTAATGAGAATAGAAAGTGATTTACTAGCTTAATGCTCCAGCCCTCAGCCTGCCTGCCCGCCTTTGCTTTACAGAGCCAGTTTAGTCGACACTCTTCATACAGAGAATGAAACTGAGACCAGGGAAACAGGGAAAAAAGGAGGATAGCAAACTCCTGTCTGAAAACTGCAGTAATGAGATGTTCTCATGGATTCTCAGTCCCCGCATCACTGACTTCCTCCAAGCCCTGCATTTTTCTATTCGTCCTGCTCCATCATACTGTGCCATTTTGGATGATCTAAACAAATGCAAACTGAATAAATTACATCATTCTGCAATTACTTCCTTTCACTTCATTTTGTTTGGCTAAAAGCTTTTAACAAACATCCCTGTTCCATACTTTCTCTACATCCTGTTACACAGTCATACTTACGCCACAAAAGGGAAATCAAGAGAACATGAATCGCTCACATGATTTGTAAGACTTAAAATGAGCAATGAGCAATGCTTTTATACTCATTCTGCTCCTGTTACAAAGTTGTTGTTTTTTTTTTTTTTTTTTTGTGACTGGTGTAAGACTGGTGTACTTCCCTGCTATTATGTTCCCTATGATTATCCAATCAGCAGTGCTGTTCTCAAGACCACTTTTAAATCACAGGCTTTCACTGAGAAATCAGATGACCTGTCAGAAACCAGTTATCCACGGATGTGTGAATAAACAGAAAAAAGTGGGATGTTTTGGATCCCCTAAAATCTGCAATGACTAAATGTAGACAACGACACAAACTCTAGGCTAGTGCTTTATCCAGTTAAAGTTATACTATCTTGCAAAGCATGTGTGTTATGAGCTCAAGTGAGAATACCAATTTCATGCATATTTGCAGGGCCAAATTACATTCCTTGATTGGGAAAGCATACTTAGGGTATGCATGAAATTTAAAATTACGTTTTACCATGAAATAAGAGAGTCAGACAGAAAGAGGGACGAAACAAGAATGAGGGATGGCAGAATAACTTGAGAGTGGCACTTAAACACGAGCGGCACGGCTTGTTTTTACATATGGCAGTTTTTAAGTTGAGTAGGGAAAACGAAAAGCGTGTTCATCATACCTGGACTGATGGGGATTTTTGGGGGAAAAAAACACCACAAAATTCAAACAGAGTAGAGCAGGTGATTTAACGCCGGGGACTAAACGTGTATAAGAGCGTGATTTGTTTTTATTTATTTATTTATTTATTTATTTTGAAATGTAGCTGTGTGCAAAGCCTATGCGCACAAACGTGCAGCCAAACAGACCGGTTATCGCCATGGAGGGCAAACACAGAACTACAACAGTGTTCTTACCGAGTGTGAAGTAGGGAAGAGCCGTGTTGTCAAGATCATCCATTACGGAAATTCGCCCAGGTAGGTCTGTTCTAACGAATAATAGAAGTCTGGATTCCCCCCCTCCTCCTGCTCCTCCTCCTCCAGTTCCTCCTCCAGTTCCTCCTCCACCAACACCACCTGCTTCAGCAGCACCCCCTCCTCCGACCACGTTCCCCGAGGCTCCGCCGGTGAAGCTGAATTCGTTCTCCCGGAGTACGGGCAGGGTTGAAACGGTGACGGTTTTCACCTCACATGGCGTTTCCGTGTCGCTCTCCCTGTCCCTTTCCTCGTCAGGCGATGTCGCCCCTCTGTTTGCCTGGACAGTCAAGGAGCCTGTTAATAACAGACCCACGAGAAGGACGCGAAGGTGCAGCACTAATATCCTCGCCATCCCGCTCCTTGTGTGTGGTTCTCTCGCTTTGTGGGGCTCATAAGCTGTCCGTTCACTTATAGTACAGTCGCTGCAAAGGAGTCGCGTCCGTCCAGGAGGCGGCAGTACAGGTGTAGTGAGAATGACATCTTTCGGCTCCTTACAGATCCATTTGTGCTCACACGGGGACAACAGATTGCTTACACTTGGATAAGCACGTGTCTTTTAAAAGACAGACACGAGGTAGAGGTATCTTGTTATTAGTGCAGGTTCATATTTAAACAAACACGAGCAGTAGATGAGTGTTCTTCTGAGTTCACAATAAAGTGTCAAAAAAAAATAAAAAAAAAATTTCAATACAGCGTTTATATTGGTTGAACTTGAGGACAGAGCTGCTCCTATCATACCCCGTCTAAACAAACAATATATAGCTGAACTTCTGTCCAGTTTCTTCTCTATGCAGGCAGTGTAAAGACAGCTCTACTGGTACTCGAAAACAAAGTACAGTTGACCGGAAAGATTACGGTTAGACCCTAAAGTGCATTCACCACAGAGTGAAATATGCATATTAAAGTAAAAGATGCATTCGAGATAAAAGTGTTACATAGAAAAGGTTTAAAGAGAAGGCTACAGACTTTATTTTACTTACTGATTAAAAGTTTGTTTTTATTATACAACGTAGTACACCCCGTGTTCTTACTTGTTAAATGTTGTTGTTGCTGTTGTTTTGTTTTTTTTAATTTTATGATTTAAAAAAAAAATACCAACCCTTAGGAGTTTCTTCTTTTTCTGCATTTGGACTTTGTGCTCTGTCCATGGTGCTGAATTGGTCAACCCTGTCCTGGTTGTCAGTGTGATATCACATAGTAATATTGCAAATACTATAAACCTAAATAGTGCAACTGAGCAGTTTAAACCTAATTATTAATTATTTAATTATTTAATTATTTATTTATTTTATTTTTGTCCTTGAGCAAAGGAGTCGTAATGAATAATGACTGCAGTGTTTTTTGTTTAAAAAAACTAAATTACTCATATTTGCTAAAACTAATGCAGTTACAATGATAAATGGCTTTAATGTGCTTAAAAAAAATCAAATGAACAAGAGACTAAGTCATACAACTGAATATTTTGAATTGATTTAAGTAGTATGTATAACATACTAGCAATCAAAGTAACTGCAAAACTTCTAAAAACATTTCACTTTTAAGTAAAAATAAAATAAAATGTTTTTTAAAAAAACATTTAAGACAAACATTTTCCCTAATTTTGAGTTCTGTCAGTTTTGGGGGTTTACCATGTAGTATGCAGTGCTGTACAGTTTTCCTAAACAAATTACATAACATGAAATAAATGACATTTTGCAATGCACAGGTAATTATAGATAACTTGTTACTTATTACACCTGTTCAACTCCTCACTCATGTAGATATCTAATCAACCAATCACCGCATGTCACGATAACCTTGGTAAAGTTCAAACCAGGCATCAGGATGGGGAAGAAAGATGATTTAAGTGATTTTGAATGTGGCATGATGTCTGCTGTTGGTGACAGACAGGCTGGTTTGAGCATTTCAGAAACTGTTCTTCTGGGATTTCCCCACACAACCATCTCTCAGGTTTACAGCGAATGGTCCAAAAAAGAGAAAACATCCAGTGAGCAGCAGTTCTCTGGGTGAAGATGTCTTGTAGATGACATAGGTCAGGGGAAAATGACTTGAGCTGACAAGAAGGCAACAGTAACTCAAATAATCACTTAAAAGGAAGACTGGAAAATGTTGCCTCGTTTCATGCATCTTGATTTCTGCTGCAATATTCGAATGGCAAGGTCAGAATTTTGGCATAAAGAACATAAAAGCATGGATCCATCCTGCCTTGTATTAGAGGTTCAAGCGGCACATGGTGGTGTAATAGTGTGGAGGATATTTTCTTGGAACATTTTGAGCCACTTAGTACAAACTGAGCATCAGTGAAAAAACACCACAGCTTATCTGAGTATTGTTTCTGACCATGTCCGTGGCTTTCTGACCACAGTGTGCCCATCTTCTGATAGCTGCTTCCAGCAGCATACTGCAGCACGTCAAAAAGCTCAGATGATCTCAGACTGGTTTCTTGAACATGAGAGAATCACTGTATTCAAATGGCCTGCCCAGTCTCCAGATATCAATCCAATGGAGCACCGTTGAGATGTGATGAAATGGGATGTCGGTGTCATAACTATGGAGCAAAAAACTCTGTAGCAACTGGGCCATGCTATTAAAACATTATGGACCAAAAATTTTAATACCTCATGTTAGTTTTCCAAACTCTTCCTGAGGTTTTCTCAACACTGTGAAAAATAGGATTTCTTTTTTTCTTTTATCTTTCAGCTTTAAGCTACAACTCCAACAACTCTTTCATTTGTTTTTTGTAGAGCATTGTGGGGACGGGATCAGCATGGCATGCATGGTCTTTAAGAAGCTGCTGCTTTCGTGATTACTTATTGTCACTTTTCTCACTTTTCTGGTGTTACAGTAATATGGAGAAAGCATCCAGCGACACCTTTCGCTTTGTCTCTCTCCATGGACCAAACATAGAGCACAAAACACAGTCTTTTTGTTTTCTTTCTTTCTTTATCTATAATTTTCAGTCACAATGTTTGCTTCAGTACCAACATTTGCACTCATGTCTGCACATGTGCGTATTCACACAATAGCTGGTAAGAAGGGCCATGTTTGCAACTTCTTTGACAGACCAGTCGTGACCGCAGACACTTTGTGAGACACATGCATATTGTGTCATTTTCATGTATGCCACTAACTGTGACACTCAAGCACCAGTTATCTTAATGTGTTTGCTCTCTCCTCCTGACTGAACACAGTCAAACTGAGCAGAAGTGGTTGCAATTTAACATATGTTTTTCAAAGGAGCTATTCTTGTGTGTATTGTTTCAACTGCATACAGCAGAAGGACAGCTGCAAGTGTCCTTGTGCCACGCCAAGTGTCCAGAACACAAGGACAATTCCAAGTGTGCTCCACTGGGTAACTTTGAAATGTCATGCGTGCTCATTTTAGCAATTCAGTTCAATTCAGTTTTATTTATATAGTGCCAAATCACAACAACAGTCGCCTCAAAATGCTTGTTTTGTAAGGTACAGACTCCACAATAAGACACACAAAACTCCAACAATCAAACAACCCACTATGAACAAGCACATAGTAGTTCACTTTGTATGCATAGTAAGTCTATGAGTATGGCACATTCACTCCAAGGAAACCAGTAGAAAATCTAGCAACCAATTTATTTATATAATTTCAATTTAATGTAGATTTGCCCCATATATGAAGCAGTAGTCAGAGTTGTTGACTTTATAGTGTGTCCCATAATTGTGTATCCAGTATCTCCTGCACCATTATTATTTAAAAAATAGAAACTGGTTTACTTACAGATGCAAATACCAATAAGTTGAGATCAAAACGTTTCTTAGCATATCCTCATCAGAGACACAGGTATAGACAGTAATTACACTTCTAAACTAATATCACAGAATTGTAATCATTTATGTTCTTATTAAATGTACCCATTAAATAGCTACTGTGCTGGTGGAAAAGTCTGTGAACTGCTGGTTTGGTAAATGGTCAGACCTTTTAGCAACTTAAAACAATGTACAATGTTCAAGAGAAATGTGGTCAGCTTCTTCCTTACAGTGCGACTTTAGCTTGGCCACATGAACGACCTAAAGGTCAGCCCAGGTTGTGTTAGTGTCTGGGCTTTTTAAAGTCATTCTTATTTACTATAGTGATTAAAGTCCTCGTCATGCTGCAACAAACAAATAATACAGAGGTTCAGCTGGGGGGCAGACAGTCTGACATCATCCTGTATGATGTCTTGATAAACTTGTGATTTAATTTTACCCTAGATGACGGCAAACTGTCCATGCCCAGAGGCAAGCAGCTCTAAATGGGTGATGTTTTCAAGCTGCTGTCCAGCATTCAGCTTCAGTTTCATCAGTCCATTAAAACAGTTTCCCTTTAGTGTAGAGTTTGTGTCCTGGCACTGACATGCTACAACATTACTGGGACTGTAGTGTTTTTTATTCAGTATTGTATTACCAGTCTATCTATCTATCTATCTATCTATCTATCTATCTATCTATCTATCTATCTATCTATCTATCTATCTATCTATCTATCTATCTATCTATCTATCTATCTATCTATCTATCTATCTATCTATCTATCTCTCTCCCTCCCTCGTAGAGGCTCACATGCTTTTTCCAACCTAAACTGGGAATATCTGAATGATATATTTATTTAGCACAAAATAGCTGTAACTTATATGACCAAAAGTCTTAATGCATAAACATTTAAAATTAAATCATATTAGCAGGGGCTTGCAGTGTATGACTTTTAGCAGTAATGAATAACAACACTTAATGCTGCCCAGTGTCTCCCGAAGCTGTCGGAATGCAATACAAAACTAAAAACTCCTACTTATCCAGCCAGTTTTAATTGTAATGTTGACCCCCGTGTCTTCTGTTCTGGCAATGCTGGAACAATTACACAGATATTTTATTCATCCATAAACACTACAAAACCTCTTCACAACCCAAAATTAGATTATTACTTGTTTAAATCCATTTAACTCTTTCAGCTTATCCTGCAATGTGTAGACCTCAGTAACTAAGTAATGTCTGGTTCATTCTTCCACTGTTTGTTCTAGTAATCTGTATTTCTTATTATTTAGTCAGTTTGTTTGAGAATTATGCTCATTCTGAGGGACAATACTCAGTACTTCTATTAAGATTTGGAAGCAAATCTAAAATTAACTGTGCAACAGTAGTGTTGCAGTTTATTATGTGGGCAGTCGATTCTGGAGGCGACACACACACACACACACACACACACACATATATATATATATATATATATATATATATATATATATATATATAATACAATATATGTATTAGTGTGGCAGACACACACACACACACACACACACACACGCTCATAGACACACACACTTATCTATCCAATTCCCTTATCCAGCTGAATATGATGACTGGCTTTTGGAATGACCTCCAGGCAGAGGAC
>VUQG01038429.1:0-15618 GCA_015106755.1 Etia nguti
CGTGAAGCACTTTGTCATTTTTATCTTGAAAGGTGCTATATAAATAAAATTTTACTTTACTTACTTTACTCCTGGTTACTAGCTGTTACTAGTTGTTGTTGGTACTACTGTTCTGGTTTAAACTGTACCAGACTTCCTGAAAAACAGTGGGTAGGGAAAATATTCAGACCCCCTTAAATTTTTCACTTATTGTTATATTGCAGCCATGTGCTAAAATAATTTAAGTTCATTTTTATTCTCAATAATGTACACACAGCACCCCATATTGACAGAAAAACACAGAATTGTTGTGGTCTGATGAGACCAAGATAAAACATTTTGGCCTGAATTCTAAGCGGTATGTGTGGAGAAAACCAGGCAATGCTCATCACCTGTCCCAACAGTGAAGCATGGTGGTGGCAGCATCATGCTGTGGGGGTGTTTTTCAGCTGCAGGGACAGGATGACTGGTTGCAATCAAGGGAAAGATGAATGCGGCCAAGTGCAGGGATATCCTGGACGAAAACCTTCTCCTGAGTGCTCAGGACCTCAGACTGGGCTGAAGGTTTACCTTCTAACAAGACAATGACCCCAAGCACACAGCTAAAACAATGAAGGAGTGGCTTCACAACAACTCTGTGACTGTTCTTGAATGGCCCAGCCAGAGCCCTGACTTAAACCCAATTGAGCATCTCTAGAGAGACCTAAAAATGGCTGTCCACCAACGTTTACCATCCAACCTGACAGAACTGGAGAGGATCTGCAAGGATGAATGGCAGAGGATCCCCAAATCCAGGTGTGAAAAACTTGTTGCATCTTTCCCAAAAAGACTCATGGCTGTATTAGATCAAAAGGGAGCTTCTACTAAATACTGAGCAAAGGGTCTGAATACTTAGGACCATGTCATATTTCAGTTCTTCTATTTTTAATAAATCTGCAAAAATGTCAACAATTCTGTGTTTTTCTGTCAATATTGGGTGCTGTGTGTACATTAATGAGGAAAAAAATGAACTTAAATGATTTTAGCAAATGGCTGCAATATAACAAAGTGTAAAATTTAAGGGGGTCTGAATATTTTCCGTACCCACTGTATATATCATTCTGACTTTGTGTGGGTTCGCTATTTAGCTTTTCAACTTTCACTGCTTTAGAATCAAACACAGTTCCTCTGGTGCTGTGGTGTTTTTAACTCAGCCTTTCACCTCCACCCATTCACACATGGTAACACACTCGCTGTCAGCGTGTTAGGTTTCTAACCGCATACAAAGTTGAAGTCAACTGCCTATTTTACCCCACACACAACAAACACATGCAGTTGCACTTGTGTTTACCCACCTAGTGACAGTTCCAGCTGAGCACAGAGTCATTACCAGGAGCCATCATGGTATGAGGGTGCTCTTACACGCCTAATTAACCCGCCACATCCACTTAACTGGTGTGTGTGTGTTTGAGGCTATGTGCTGACACACACTTTCAGTGCTCCTTTTCTTTAGTGTCGTCCTGTGAGTGTGAAAGTCATAGCTTATGATTTTTGGTAGCTAGCCTAAAATAAACCTAAAATATTTTTGTTGATTCACTGAATGAAGATTATTCCGTCTAAAGACTCCAGTATCAACTCAACGAAGCAAACTGGAAAAGTGTATATTTAAAAAAAGAAAAAAGTGACAACAACAGGGAAGTAATTTGAAGTATCGGGTATCTGCCCTGTTAACTGTGGAGTGACAGACAGCAGTTTAGAATAACAGAGGTCAGAGAAAGGAGACGTTTTTGCAGTTGCTGTAAAAAGTTCAGTGGAGTGATTCAGCAGAAACTGAAGAAAGAGTCTCCTGTTGACTATAAGAAAATCCCCTGCTGAATTTCAAAGTTTGCTCACTTACAAAGAAATGAATACTCTAAGAATATCAACCACAAAATCCAGGAAAAACACATGAATTTATTCATTTAATTGTGACTCATTGAGTGGAATAAGTATTTTATATTAAGGTCATGCAGTGGTCTAGGCAGCTAAGGCAGAGAAAGGCTGGCTTTGTTGAAATCCTTTGTAGTATACCCGTCTGGTACTCTGTTATGTAACAATCTTGGATATTTACACAAGTGCCTAATTGTTGATCCATTCCAGAATTGTTATATTTTATTATTTTTTGTTTACTGCACTTTTTCTGCTTCAGCTGATATTTTTCTCTGTGGACATTCATTTGATTTTTTTTTTTTGTATTTTAAATTTCAGGCCATACAGTGCGTAATATTCAGGCCTTTGCGGTGCTCCAAAATGCCTTCCTACGGGCCAAAACAAGCCGCCTGGCGTGCATGCTCCTGGACGCCATCGGAAACATCTACGCAGCCGAACCAGCCAACTATTTCATCCTAGAGTCGCAGCACACGCTGTCTCAGTTTGCAGAGCGTGTGGCCAAGCTCCCCGAGGGTCAGACAAAGTACTTTGAGCTGCTGGAATTTGTAGTCTTCAGCCTCAACTATGTGCCGTGTAAGGAACTCTTCAGCGTTAGCGTGCTGCTCAAATCCAGCACTTCGCACGCCTGCAGCATCACCGCCGTACGGACGTTGCTGAAGCTGGCCAGGCACGACCCGGTGTTCAGCGACGTGCTGCGGGAGGTCGGTCTGCTGGAGGTGCTGGTCAACCTACTGCACAAGTACGCTGCATTGCTCAAAGAACCAGCCTCACAGCAGCAACCACACAATAATGACCAAGGTGAACTGCTTCTTTAGTTTTCTTTTACTTAGAAAGTTTTAGAAACTATTTTACTGGATCACAGTTGTAATCCCGTCTAATACCGACCTCTGTCCTCTCTCTCTGTGTTTCCTTCCATGTTTAGCTGACTGCAAAAACAACACTGTGGCTGAGGAGCAGAAGCAGTTGGCCTGGCTGGTGATGGAGACGCTGACTGTGCTCCTGCAGGGCTCCAACACCACCAACACTAATGCGGGTAAACTCATGCACAGAACACGATCCAGAATTGATGGTTTCTTAAAAAGCATAAAGCCTTCCAATTAAATTAAATCCACGCAGAAATTTTTTTAATTATGCGAAGGGAATAATTATAGATTAATATGGACTTTGGAGGTGCAACTAGATTTAATGTCTCTCAGTAATTAATTTCTTAAGTACCTGATTCTTATCATGTAGCCAAGTTTAAAACGTCAGCGCTATCAATCAGTGGAAACAACAATAATAAAAAAAGCTTTAAAGAAAAATGACGCGACTTTGTGTCTCTATAAGGTCCTGTTGGGTGAAATGTTTGTGAGTCTCAGCTCTGTTGCTGCTTTTCACTAAATCAAAAGCTTTTCAGTGCAAATAATGTCTCCTGAAAAACCACCAAACCACTAAAATGCGGACTGTACCTTTAAAATGAACTAATACACACACTCCATTCCCCATCCTTACTGACGTGTCCTTGAGCAAGACATTGATTCTGCATCTCCAGGCTGATGTGTCTTGAACTCTGACCTCCCTGTTGAAGTGGAAAGGAATGAGTTTTGCTCTGGGGCTGAATAGATGATGTTATTGCATTTATTTTACACGCTCGTCATCCGTCCGTGTTGGCGTGCGTCGGTCAGCTGTAGAAATGCAGTGAATCACAAGCATAAGCAGCAGTGAGAACACTGACGGCTCACAGCTCCGTTTGACCTTGATGATGACGACCGGGTGGTTCGGTGAGGACGACGATGATGTGTGTAATATTTGGAGCGCCTCACTCTGACACATTGATTACATTTACATTTTACGCTTGATCCTCCTCAGCTGGCCTAACCTGGAGAGACTTGAAGAACAAGATTAGAAAGAAATGATAGTAATGGAACTGATCAAGGTTTTTATATTTGCAGATAAACTTGAATAAATATCAAGAATGTTACAGAAAAATATTTTTCAGTAATGCATTTATCAAATGGGCTCTTCAGAAGAAGTTGGAACATGCCAATATATTCCTTATAAATGTCTAAAAGAAGCATTTACTAGTTCAGTCATTAAATGGGTGTAATATAAATGCGAGCCAGGATCTAAGGTCATTTGTGCATAACTTCATAATTTTTGTTTTATAAGTCAAAGGTATTAAAATGGGAAATTGGGAAAAACGAGTAATACAAGAAAAATTCTGGTGATTCTGGGGCCCAGTTGGTCCCTCGAGGCAACAGCCAAATCTTCAAGGGTTGCAGTGAAGCAGGCAAATATCAAGGCCAAGATTTACGCACCTGTTCACGTGTCATAGTTTACTAGTGCACATTTAACAAAAAAATCGACAGTTGAATTAGTTTTCATGGGATATCTTAAGTTAAACTGTTAGTTGGACTTCTCCTGAAGTGCATTTTTATTATTTTCTGAAATATATCAAAGTATTTAAAGGTAGAGGCAGGTTTTTTTTAAGGTAATTTAATAGAAAAAACAATTGATACTGTACATAGAATAGTGTGTAATTGCATCTTCCAATGAAGTTATGCATTCTCAAAAACTTATAATTAATTCATTAAAATTACATTGGAGCTTGTTTGCGGATTGTGGAAGCCACCATGTTACCCACACCATGTTTGAATACAGTGGCCTGAAGGAAATCTGTAATATTGTGTTTTACATATGTGCCCTGAGTTTGGCCATATATATGTAGTACACCAGAGGTGGAGAAGAGAAGTTGTAGGTGTTCGGATGCCATGTAGAGACATTTAAATTTGTGTCTGCACCTTCAGACTAAAGATATGGAGTATCATACCCATGTTTTATCATCAGAGAAGGAGTCCTCTTCTCCAAATAAACAAAAACATGATGAAAGCACCACTAGCATAGTCTCAAATCTGTCAGCAGATTAGACTTGCCACCCTCACGTCTCCAGATAGCTGACAAGAGCCAGCTAAACAGCAAGTTACGAGCTAACATCATGCCAGATAAAAATCACACTTCCCTCTGATTAACACTTGAACTACATTTTCACGTCATATAAGACTTTATTCACTAAGTCCAGCTGAGTTACATCCACGTCACAGATGGTTTCACTAGCTCTGGCTAACAGCAACTTACAGTAGCTAACAGCGGCAAAAAGCAGCACAACAATTCACCGCGTCCTCAGCTTGTACATTAAATGAGGTGATCGTAGTGAAACTTGGATGTAGTCTTTGATTATGTTGCAACGATACCATAGGTTTTTAGTACTCTGAAATCTACCCATGAGCAACAAAGTGGTTTATTCATTAATTGACCTGATTTCATTATGTTTTTTGTTTTCTTCTTTTCTTGCAGCTCTGTTCAGAGAGTTCGGTGGCGCACGTTGCGTTCACAACATCGTGAAGTACCGCCAGTGTCGCGAACACGCCTTGCTCATCATTCAGCAGCTTGTCCTGTCGCCCAGCGGTGACGACGACATGGGAACTTTGCTGGGCCTCATGCACTCTGCACCGCCCAGTGAGCTGCAGCTGAAGACAGACATACTGAGGGTAACGGCTCACGCCACTTATTCGTCTTCTTTTTGTTTTAATCAATATTGTCGAGCCGCTTTCTGCTGGGATTCACCACTTATATTCCTTTAATTTGTGCAGTTTATGTGTCTTTTTTACATTTACTTCTGCTGTGAATTTGAGTGAGATGGCTGAGGAAAGTCTGTAATTTTAAAAATCAATATTCACTTGAAGCCCTGCATACAGTAATTGCTTCAAACAAGGTGCACTGAGAGCTAGGTGCACATAAAAGCATACACTACACTCACATTCACTCACACACAGACAGGATGTGAGGGAGGCTCATCTGCTGAAGCGTAATTGCATTTTCAGATTCCACTCCTTCAAACGAGGTTATTCTCATGCCAAGGCTTTGCTTGGATTAACCCGTCAGCATTTTACTCCAATTCTGCTAATCAGGGATTTTAATTATCACCCTAAAAAGGATTCCAAAGAACTCGTATCAAATCTAGTTTGACTTTAATAATTTTATCCCCCTTCTTCAGAGTTTAAGTATCACTTACACTAACACACTGCAGACCCTCTAAAAGATACCAGAGTAAAATCTAGCCTTGTGAAGGTGTCCACTTATATATCTCAAGAGGGAACAACCTATCCCCAAAGCCTCCACATGGCTGGTAAACTTAACGCCCAAAAACCCAAGTTTTATGTGCGTATAGATGTACCCTGGTGGCAATTTCCCAGGAAGAGGATGTCTTTAACATCCTGTGATTGGTTTTAAAAGCATTGTGCTGACTCTGGAAATCTTCTAAAGTAGCAGGAAACAGCTGGCTCAGTGGTGCAACGTGTAACAGTTTTTACTTCTCCTTTATTCACTGTCCCTCCATTTGGACATGTTGTATAGGTCCCAGCTATACTCATTACTTTTCTAGCTGTAATCTTAAGAAATGGGCAATGTGAAATGTGAAGTTGTGAGATTTCACTGGTGGTGTGTTCCTTAGCAGCAAAACATGGGATGTTCCTAGTTTTTCTTAATGGATTTAGGTGAAAAGCTAAGTACATCCCATGATTCAGTGGCTTGTAGAACCACCTTTAACAGCATTACATTGAAGTAATCGTTTTCTGTATGATTTTAAAAGTTTCTGACATCATTGTGGAGGAATTTTGGTCCCTTTTCTTTACAGCATTGCTTCAGTTCATTTCACGTTTGCGGACAGAAGAAACAACCTTTGAGTCCTTTCTTTTTCAGCCATTCCGTTGTAGAGTTTGGGATCTGTCTTCTGTTGAATGGCCCAGTTGTAATGGAGCTTAAGGTGTCAGACAGGTGACCTCACGTTTGACTGTAGGATACTTTGGTATGCACTGGTCGACTCGAAGATTTCAAGGTGCCCAGGTCCTGTGGCTGCAAAGCAAACATATGTCATCGCCCCTCCACCACCGTGCTGACATACTGCACCGTAGTATTTGTGTTAATATGCTGTCAGACGTGGCGCTGTGCATTATGCCCAAACATCTCCACGTAGTTCCAGAAGTCTTGTGGTTGGTTCAGAAACAAATCTAAACTGTGCCGCTGCGTTTCCATGTTTGTTTTCGAGAGAAGAGGCTCCATCCAGGCAACCCTGCCAAACAAGCTGTACTTTTTCTAATTATGCTGTCATGATCTTGAACATTTAACATGGTAAATGAGCAGGTAAACTGTCAAAACAGGAACCTGGCAAATCTTCTCCTGTCCTCATGGTGCCAAAGAAGCCTGTCCCACCAACTGGACAGAAGCAAAGCGCCACATCCTGTACAACTAGAGAATGTTCACAACTAAATCAAAACCCTGAAGTTAAAGGGGTGGACCAAGGACTCGACCCTCTTCCTATTTTTCCCCCCATTTCTTTCTTTTGTTTCCTCTCTTCACTCCTCCCTCTCTACCACCATGTCCTTCCCTCACTTCCTGCTGATTTGCCTTCTCATCATGTTCCCTTCCTGACTATTTCCCTCCCTCCTTGCCTCCTCGCTTTCTCTTCCTCTCTTCATTCCTATCTCCCTCCTTGGTATCTCACTCTCTTATTCCCTGTTCTGCTCCCTCCCTCCTCCTTCATCAGTCCCCCCCAATCCCTCCCTCCCCCTTCATCAGTCCCCCCCAATCCCTCCCTCCCTATCTTCTTCCCTCCATCCCTTTCATCATCTCTCTGAATCTTCTCTCCTATCTTCCTCCCTTCACTTCTCCCTCCCCACCACCTATTCCTCCCATCTGCCTCCCTCTCTTTCTCCCGATCTGCCTTCCTAGCTTCTTCCCTTCCTCACTTTATCCTTCCCTCTTTCTCCCTCTTTTGTTGGCTATTTCGCAGGCTCCAACGCTCCCCATCTTTCCATCCTCCTCACTCCCCCTCATGGTATATCCCTTTCTCCATATCCTCGTCACTTCCTCCCTCCTTCATCTTCTTTACTCCCCCCCAGTCTTCCTTCACTCCCTTTCATCTTTCCTCATCCGCTGCGTTCTACTCTCTGTCTTCTCCTCTGTTTTCCTCCCTACATTTCTCTACCTTCATGCTCTTCTCCCCCACTTAATATCCCCCTCTGAGACAGTAGTCTGAGAAGGTCTGTGATTATTATTGGGATTGATTATTTAATCATTATCTTAAATAATCAATCCCAGGTGTTATGGCAATACAAAAAAATTTCAATTTTTTTAAAAGTTTATTTTAAAATAAATAAATATAAAAGAATTTTATTTAATAAATGAGTTCAGAGTACTGAGAGTGTTAGAAAATGAGAGTTATTTGTGCAATTCAGAAATAAATTGATGATTCCAGTACAGCAAAATCAGGGGGAACTAAGTGCTGTGAAAACCGAATAAATAGTTTTCATAAATAAATCATTTTCATCAACAATGGGATAGTTTTAAGCTTTAATTTGGTTAATGCAGTCCCTCTTCTGCTCTCCACACTGACGTTTTGTGGGGTTAATATTCTGGTGTTTAAAGAGCCCCCCCCGCCCACACACACACACACACACACTTTATTTTTCTAAATTTGTAAGGGTAATGTACCGATTGTTTTCAGATATCCACGACTGTCAAGTTAGTCTGAGTAACATTAGTGCTGGTACTTCTTTAGTTTTAGTGTTACAGAAGTGTTTGTTATGTTCTTGACTGAAATACTGCACATGTACTTATTGCAGTATGCAGAGAAGCATGGATCATTTAGTTGTACATCCCATGCCTCCATCATTTTTACTTCAGAGGTGATGATATTAAAAAGCCCCCGGTGGTCCTGTTTATTTTTTATTGACGCTGCACTTCACCGGTGTCATTCAAAAGCTTCACCTGCTGTCGGTCGCAGACATTTTTCTCCCCGTTTGCCAATTAAAAACTTTGCCTGTCATAGTCGCTCTGTGTTCTCAGGCAGTTTTTTTTTAACCTCCCCAGACGCATATCTAGGTTACAGTTTGATGTTTCAGTTTAGGTTGCTTGCAAATGCAAACCATAAAAACCGAGTCGGTGCAGCGGGGTGAAGAAACCCAGAGGGACTCATAAATATATCCCTGAAAAAGAACAATGAGAGGAAAAATGAGTTGATGAATAGAGATGTGATTGAATGGGTTGACGAAAATAAATGATATGAAAAATCAAGACAGGAGAAAATAACTGAGCAAGTTATAAAGTAAATAGGTGGGAGTTCAGATCTGGCAGAGAAGGAGAAACGTGATGTGGGTGACATCGTCAGAAGACATTATGCATCAGGTTACGTTAGCTAAAGCAAAAACAGTAGTGTTTGTAGATGTGTCAGTCTGTAAAAATGCCAATGAAATAATCTTTCCTCTCTTCAGGCTTTGTTATCCGTGCTGCGTGAGAGTCACCGCACTCGCACGGTGTTCCGCAAGGTGGGCGGCTTCGTCTACGTCACCTCGCTGCTGGTGGCCATGGAGCGCTCGCTGTGCCAGCCGCTGCGACACGGCTGGGAGCGCGTCAACCAGAACCAGGTTTTCGAGCTCCTGCACACAGTCTTCTGCACGCTCACCGCCGCCATGCGCTACGAGCCGGCCAACTCGCACTTCTTCCGTACGGAGATCCAGTACGAGAAGCTGGCCGACGCAGTCAGGTAAGGTCCGCCTGTTGTCTGTGTGGACTTGTTACAGGAAAGAAGACATTTTCTTTTGTGGACGCAACGCATCGGGCAGTCTAGTGGACCCCAATTTGTCAGAAAAACGTCCAGATAGTTGAAGTTGAGTGAAATTAAGACTTTTGGAAGTGTTATGATTGTTTATATGAGTATGGTTGTCCTCTTCAAGACCCATTTTTGCCTTCTGCTAACGACTGCTTGCCGTCCTCCAGGCTGCTGGGGTGTTTCTCAGACACTAAGAAGCTGGGCCCCACAAGTGTGTTCCCCTCCAACGCTCAGCCTTTCCAGAGGCTGCTGGAGGACGAGGCCGTCCCTGGAGGCTGTGCAGGAGACAGCGTCAGCCCTACGCTCAAGCACTGCAGCAAGCTCTTCATCTATCTGTACAAGATGGCCACAGACTCTTTTGACAGGTCAGCAAAGCAAAGACCCAAACAATACAGCTTTGTTAGGAACATTTATTCAAGATTAATATTAAATATAGCTCTAAATGCAAAATCTATATGTTAAAATTTCACCATCCTCTGTTCACACAGTAACCAGCAGATACAATACCCAGGGGTTTTGTGTGAGGCTGTCAGCAGTGTGCATATTGCACCATTGTGAAACACCTATGGCTGAAACTCTGGCTGCTCACTCAGACACGTGCAGTATAACATAGAAACTGCACAGCCTGGTAGCGCTGTCATGTTGCCAGAATTTGTGACATTTCAGCTGTCAAATATTCCAAACTTCAGTGCGCCTACGATTCCTCTGCAAACAAAAGAAAGACGCTCAAGGCAATTACTTTCTTGTTTGGTCTTTGTGGCAGATTGTAATTGCTTAATTTGAGCTCAAATTGAGTTGACGATATGTTGATTTTCTTTACCAGCACATTTATTATGTTGTTTGATAATTACAGTCCATCTGCCTTCTGCATGTGTGCACCACAAAGGGCTAAAACAAACTTTCAACTTTGTGATTCCTTATCCATATTTAATAACGGGGTTATTAAAGTAATCTCCTCACGTTACATGCCAAGATCGCGTGTAGCAGGCGTTGTGCATGTGCCCCAGCCGGAGCTCTGATCCTGTTTTCTCTGTCACTTTTCCACTAACAACCTCTTCCCCTTCTTTTCTCTCTTTCTGTTTCTCTTCCTTTAACCTCTGGCGCTGTCTGGCTGTTCATCCTCGGTCTGGCCCATCTGCACGGCCGTGTGTGTGTGCGTGCATGCCTGTGTCTGAATGTGTGTGCGCGTGGCGCGATGCAGTCGTGCGGAGCAGGTGCCTCCCTGCCTGACTCATGAGACCTCACTGCCCTCCCCGTGGGGCACGCCAGCACTCGCCAGGAAGAGGTAGCTACAGCGCTCTGTCACTTTCCTCACCCTCATCCCTCCTTCTCTGTCGTGCTTACCTTCAGTAGATACTGAAAGAGACCTCCTGTGTGCCGAAATAACCACTGATCCTTTAACTGTCACATAGAGTTCCAGCTATTTTTAGCTGTTTTACAGGAATTAAACTTGTTTCCTCATTTTTAAAACAGACACATGTGAACATTAAAAAGGACCTAACGCTTTTTCTGCTCATAGTAATCGTGGCCAAAGTGCTGGTAATCCATGTGAGACAAACACTCGGGCTTCAGGGTGCTCTGAACACACAATGTCAGACAGTTTTTTTACTCTTTGATCTTTATGATGCCGTAGAGAGCGGATGCGCTCACTCACCTACTGTTCCCCTTTGTGAGGGGCAGTATACGATTTATTAAACCACCACAAAGTGTGCGGTTTATGCCATAGATGCACTGAACACTACTGGTAATTACCAGGATGACTCCCTATAATTCTGTAATAGTTTATCTTTCATTATGTGGGACATCTTCAATCAATGCTAAAGTATAATTACTGTTGTTGTTCATTAATTTTTATATTTTTTTACAAAAAAAAATCACAAGAAAAGCAAAATTAGTTTGTTGTTATTGAGATGCCAAATTACAGTTATTTACACTTGATTTCTCTTTTTTCAGACGAAAGTGTTAAATACGTTTTTGACAGATTTCTAAAATACTTGTGTTTTCTTCTTTTTATGACAGCTGGTCTAATAAATTTGTTGAGCTCAGTAAATAAGGATAATTTTAATCGTGACTCATTAGACTGCTCTGGTAGACAAGAAGAACAGCAGCATATTATATCACCTTTAAAATGAAGCACTACTCATGAGGAGTTTTAAAAGTGCGGTAAAGACACAATTGTAATACCTGTGGTGTCCAGAGGCTTATAGATATTCCACAACATCATACTCAAACTGTTATATCAGATTCTAACTTTATGATTTTCGCTGCCAAAAGAATGTAGCAGATATTTCACTATCTACAGAAAATGACAAGTCAGTGAGTCACAGTCATCTGTTTACCAGCAAGTGATGTCGTCCAAAGAAATGTATTTTTTTGTAAATGCAGTTTTCTCTGTGTTTTGACTCTTCGTTCACATGTAAATGGTGATTTGAATGCCCGAAAATGGAGCACAGACAAAAGAAGGTCCTGATTAAATGTTACTGGCTACATTTTTTTTGAAACAGGGCATTGGCCTTGACCTTTTCGTTTTATTTTAATACTGGATGTAATTTGAACTAGTAGAATAACTAAAACAGCAGTTCAAGCTCTTAGCTGCATACACAAACTGCTTCAAATGAATTCATATTTTGTTTCGACCCCCGCTGAGACCTTTCTCCACACTCTCTGACAGATTCAGTCTAAATTACTGTGCGTTTTTCTTCTCATCACATTTCTCCTTGCTCCTGTGCTCCTCTGTCCGCTCTTCTATCTGCTGAAATTGCCCCTGTCTCTCTAAAAACCCAATCTCTGCTCCTATTTGAATTTCATTTACAAAGGGAAAACTGGTCGGGACATTTTAAATGTGCTCTGCTGTCGCGAAACATAATGGCTGTCGAGGTGAGGCCGAGGGTCTCTTCCCTGCAGACTTCTCCCCCTCCGCCTGTCTGGATCGGCTCCCACACTGCATATTCATGAGGAGGACTAATTTGACAATTAGAGATGATAGGGCACTCGTCCTTGCTTATGCACTTCATTATAAGATCTTCTTTGTGGATTTAATAGCGTCGCAGTTGCTTCCTGTGTTTTTACTTCAGTTTCAGCAAGTATGTTTATGATTGTAAGCCTGAGTTTACTCAGGTTTATTTGGCAGCCTGAATAATATGAAGAAAGTTGCTAAATACTTAATTTTTTTCATTGTTCCATAAAAATAAAAGCTTGTCTGGTGTAATTTTGCTGCTCAGCTTATACAACGAGCTTTGCCTTGAAGAACATGACGGTGATTGTGACGTGCAAATTGCAGCAATCAGCGCTGTGATCATCATGTTTATGACAGTGACATGAAAAAGCTGTTCTTGTTTTTTTGTTTTTTAAATGTTCTTTAGTCTGAAAAAAACCTCTTTCAGTTGCTCGCTCGACTGTTTCATGTTTTTAGACTGTGTCCACGCTGAGCCAGCTAAATCTGTGACAGCAGTGTGAGTCTTGCTTTAGCAAGATTTTACATTTTAAGCTTTTTTAAAAGTCTCAATTTATACTAAACACCTGACAGGAAAAACAGGGGGTGCCTAGGCTGCAATAATCTGTGACTGTGAAGTGCTCCTGTATTGTGAGAATAAATCAGATTCATAATGGTTACACCGATTCAGTTTTTCTCTTCATTTTTTAAAATATAGAACCAATTCCCCTCAACAGTAACATCGAGGTGCTTTATTCTCCAAGTTTAACACTTACCTTATTAGTTAAAAGCTCCAATAATTCCAAATACCGTCCACTGAAGGGAAAGAGAAGAGAGAAAGGAAAGAATAGTGAGACAAGGACGAGACGTACTATGGGAGAGTAGACGAGGTTAATGCCATATAAAGGCCTCGTCTCCAGCCAGCGGATGACTGCCCCTCCCTGAGCCTGGTTCTGCCGGAGGTTTCTTCCTGTAAAACAAGAGTTTTTCCTTCCCACTGTTTCCAAGTGCCGCTCATAGGGGTAATTTCTTTATTACTCTACAGTCTTTAACTTACAATATGAGGTGCCTTAAGCGAACTGTTGCGATCATATAAATAAAATGGAATAAATTAAAATTGATTTAAATTGAGAAGTTTCAGGAATGAAAAGTAGGGAGGGTGCCAGTCTGGGTGGCTGGTTACGGAGGAAAGGGGGTTATAACTGAAAGCTCTGCCTCACGTTCCACTTTTAGGAACCACAAATAATTGTGCAGAGTGAGAATGAAGTGCTCTGTTGGGATAATATTATACTAAGAGGTCTTTAAGGCGTGACCTGCACTCATAAAGGTTTCTAATCCCTGAAAACCTGACCGGCTTAGTCTTGGTTTCCTCCTCTGTAGCTTGTGTGAGCTCTAACCACCACCAACACAGCTGGCGTTTACTAAAGCATGTTGCTTCCAATAAACTGCATTTATCACTGAATCAGGCAAACTCTATTTTGAATGATTTACTGATGTATAGTTCAGAGAGCTTCACAGATTAAACAAAAAGAAATCAGAACAAATAATGAAATAAATGATAAGCAACTTAAAGCTGAGGTAGAAACTACTAAAAGGCAAACATAAGGAGATTTCGTGTCTTATCTGGCAGCAGATAATCAATTAAAAGAGTGATTAGATTCTGAAGAAGCCAAAAACAGTTTAAAGCATCCACCAGCTGCTGTGAAACTCAACAATCTGGTTCATTTTCTTGCCCCACGGCCAAGCCTCCCAGCATTTTATGCTGACTCCAACCTTTCCAGCTCTGCATTTCTACTGAGGACGGATTTGCCGCTCTGTAATTTGCATTGCAGTAACACGCCTATTTTGTCTAATTGCCCGAGTGCAGGCCCCTGCAGATCTCCTACTCTCTGCTGCTTGCACAGCGGGGGGTGGAGGGTAGGGGGCTTGTTGCTTTGGATGAAACTGTAGCCATCTGACACCTTAATCTTTGAAGTGTGCAAACAACTTGACTCGTGTTAACTAAAGTTACAGTCAGTGTTAAATACAATGCTTACATTGAATCAGTGATGGGAGGATAGCAATGTTTCCCCCTGAGCTCTGGAAGATCCTGCAACTTTGATTATGAATACGTTTTTGTGAGCTACTTACATATTTTACAGTAGAGCAGGAGTTGTAAACAGTTACGACTCGAGTGGTTTAGAGACTAAATAAACTTCCATTAACAGGGATAATCAGGCTTCTCTGTGGCCCAAAACTCCAACATTCACATCACTTATGAAAAGAAAAGTTTAGATTTACAGATGAAAGGAGCAAAGTATTCACAGTATTTTTACCTTTTGCCCATTTTTGTGTGAAATGTTATGTGAAAATTTTCAAACACCTTGCTTTGAAAAAACCGAGTTTGACTTCCCTCTCTCTTTCTTTGTGCTCCCAGACACGGTTACTACGGTACGTCGGGCCCCCCTGCACCAGCGAAAGCCCTGACAGACCTAAAGCTCCACTTAACGAACTCCTCCCACCCCATTTCCTCATCATCCTCAACAGACATGGTGGTCATTCACCCAGGGGCCGTGCTGGCCATGGTGGACCTGCTGCCCTCTGTCTCCTCTGAAAGCCAGCCAGAGGTGAGGAAATGCAAGGCAATGTGCTTCCTGTCATAGCGGGCGAGTTAGAAGTTAGCAGGAAGTTATCTCGCTAGTTTCCACCTATACATGATATAGCATGTTCTGACTGAGAGATTTCTGAGAAGATTAAAACGTACAGCTCTGCTATCACTTCCAACATAAATGAAGACAGAAAACTAAACAGCAGTGACTTTTGTAGGGTTACTGAAGTTGGACTAGCTGGTATATAATGATGTGCTACGTGATCGCTAGCAACACAGCTATGTTAGCATAACATAAACACAGTGAAGCTGGAGGATGAACGCTAACTTTTTTCCACTCGATAAAAGCTAACGTGAGGGTTCCCGATGGTTAGGGACAAATGCAATCGCATGGCAGGATGCTGTAAACGGACCAAACTTCAGTCAGGAGAACAACTGAGATAATCCATCCACAATACGAGGTTAGTCATTAATATACTGCAACAACATGGGAATAGAGCAGCTGTAGTTACATCGTACGGGTTTAAAAACTCTTCTTTAAAATGATTAGCGGTAATAAAAATCGAG
>VUQG01038430.1:0-25732 GCA_015106755.1 Etia nguti
TATTATTAAAAAACAGAGTTCCATTTCATTTTTATGCGGACGACTGTCAAATCTATTTACCCCTGAAACACAATGACCCTAACCCCCTCAGGCCTATTTTAGAATGTCTTAAAGATATCAGAGCATGGCTGGCTCTGAATTTTTTTAATTTTAATGAAAAGAAGACAGAGGTCATTATATTTGGGCCGAGTGGCCCTGGTGTCCCTCCATCTGACTTGGGTCCTCTCACATCCTGTGTCAAACCAATTGTCACCAACCTTGGAGTAAAAATTGACACAGCTCTTAAAATGGACAAACAAATAAACACAGTGGTGAGAAATAGCTTTTTTCAGCTGAGGCAGCTCTGGCAGCTCTCTAAACTCAAACCTTATATTTCTTTTTGTGACTTGGAGAGAGTTTTACATGCATTTGTGACCACTTGCCTTGATTATTGTAATGCACTTTATATTGGTATTGATCAGGCCTCACTATCACGCTTGCAAATGGTCCAGAATGCTGCTGCTCGCCTGCTGACAGGGACACGCAAACGTGAGCACATTACCCCTGTTCTTGCCTTTTTAGACTGGTTGCCTGTCCATTTTAGAATTCATTTTAAAATTCTATTGTTTGCTTTTAAAGTTTTAAATGGCCTGGCTCCTACTTACCTGTCAGACCTTCTACACCTATACACTCTACAAAGGTCCTCTCAGATCAACTGACCAGTCACTCCTTGCTTTTCCCATGTCGAGACTGAAACACAGGGGGGACCGAGCTTTCACTGTTGTGGCCCCCAAATTATGGAATAAGCTGCCCCTCCATATTAGGCTGGCCCCAACACTTGAAATGTTCAAATCACTTTTAAAAACACGCCTTTTTAACAAGGTTTTTTAGAAGTAGTACCAGAGTCAGCTTGTAGTCAGTTTTAGTCAGTTTTTGGTTACTCTTAATCTTTTTATTTTGTTAATTTTATTTATTGTATATTTTATTGTCTATTTTACTCATGTTTTAATATTGAATATATACTGATTTATTTTTATCTTCTTTTTTCATTTATGTATTTATTTTATTGTTATTTATATTGATTTCTTTGTCTGCTTAATGTATGGTTTTTAACTGTTATGTCTGTTTTTTAATTTTTTAATTTTTAATTTTTTTTCTTCTGTTTGTTTGTTTGTCTGTTGTATGTCTGTTTTTATTACTGGAAAGCACTTTGCTCAACTATGTTGTTTTTAAAGTGCTCTATAAATAAAGTTGTATTATATTGTATTGTATTGTATTATTTGCAGACTGGGATTTCTAATCAATTGAAAGGTTTTTAAGCATACCTGAGACCAGAAGTTTTGGTCTAAGCTGGTTTATAAATCTGCTTCCCATTTTGCAATAGGAAGGGATATTGATTCAGCTATTTTAGAAAGTGTTCTGTATATTTTAGACAATAATTTGGGGGATTTAGGAGTAAGAAATTGTACCACACTTGGTGATGTTTGCAATTCGACTGGTTTTAAATTTCCTTTTTACTATGGATTTAATTTGTTGATATTCTAAAAATCTTTTCTTGTTGATCCCATATTGTGTAACTAGTCTGTCAAACGGAATAAAGCCTGTTCCTTCTAATATATGTTCCAAGTACTTAATTCCTTTACAACTCCAATCTGGGATGTTAATCATATTATTGATCTGTAGTATGTCAGGGTTGTTCCAGATAGGTGTACGTTTGCATGAGATTAATGAAGACAAGTCATTTTTAGAAGGTCTGATGCTGATTTTGATGCTTTTAAAGCATTCGTGTCATTTGATGTTTGAGCTGATAAATGGTAGGTCTGAAATCTCTAGATTATTGCATATTGCCTGTTCTACATCAAGCCATTGTTTTGTCTTCATGTCCCTCGCCCTCTCTCTTTCCCTCTGTGTCCCTCGCCCTCTCTCTCCCTGTCCCTCGCCCTCTCGCTCCACGCCTTAGTCATGTCTGTATCTCCCTCACCTGTTCCCATGTTCGCCTCCTTGTGGTTCATCCTTTGCCTCCTCAGTCTGTCGTGTGCGTCCCTGTCTGTCTTTCCTCTGGTCAACTGTCGAGCGTACCTGACGTTGTCTGGGTTTCAGTCTGCGTGTCACTTCCTCTTTTATTTAGACAGTCCCTTGTCTCATGTGCTTTGTGTTCAGATTGCTTCCCCTGTCTTGTTATGCTTTCCCTTTGCTCATTGTCAGGTTGTCTGTTCATCTTCCCCATGTTCCCATTCTCTAGTTTTTCCCTCATTCCCTGTGTGGTGCTCTGAGTTTAGTTTCTCCCAGTTTAGATTAGTTATTGGCTTTTGGTTTTTGGCCTAAATAAATGGCCCGCATTTTGTTATTAAGTTCCTGTCTGCCTGTGTCGTCTGCGCCTTGGTCCTCACCTCGCCACACATGATCTGCATCCGCAGATCATTGACACCTTTCGATGACATTGTTGGTTTAGTGGTAAACTTGTTCACAGTTGCTCAGTCCAGAATGAAATTTGAAAGAAAAAAGTATTTTCTTTATTTTGTTTCTAAGAAATCCAAGTTAAAAGTGTTCAACATGTGTTGTTTGCAATATTTTGAAAAAATACGCATTTATCGTCTTTTCAACAGCATTAGACATGCAGTAGCCTGGCGACCTGTCCAGGGTGTACCCTGCCTCTCAGCCTGTCTCATCTGGGACCCTGAATTTGATCAGCAGTTATTAAAATGGATAGATGAGGTTTACTGATGGTGTTGCATCACCCTTTATTTAACTTCCTGTTCCTGTTTTTATTGTTCATGATGAAAATGGTGGTATGTGAGACAGCTCTGCTAACAAAGCTCTCCTCACTCTGTGACAAAAACACTATTTCCTCTCAGTGCTTCACAATAAAAGCTTGGCTGTGCTTTGCTTTTAATTTGAAAGAGCTAAGGAAGACAGAAGCAATAATAACAAGAGGAAATGTGGAGTCAGCCTGAGTCAAAAAGGCAGAAGGTCCGTTCCAAAAAAACTGTTTTGTCTCAATAAAATCCAGCAATCTGCCAAGAGCAGCACAAATTAGTGGCTCAAAAATCCCAAAGAGGGAGTGTGAGGGAGGGTGCTGCAGACCTGCTGACGACAATCATCCAGTGTGCGCTCAGGTGCAAGTGTTTCTCTGTGAAAACAGCTGTCCCAGTTACTATGGTCTGTGACACGTGCATGTATGTGGCTGCTGCAGACATTAAATCTGGCTCTAAATGTTCCTTCTTCTTTAAAATGCCAGCCTTTGTAATGAAGGTTTCTGGTTTATATGACCTCCATAAAACACTGGCATGTTAAAAGGGCTAGAACAGGTGTTCTAAGTAAGATCAGCGTTTTGTAGTTTTGTAGTCTCAGCGCCAGTGTTGGGGTGTAATGGTATACATGTACCGGCGTTACGTATTTAAAATACAAAATATGAGCAACTGTAATTTGTTACAGTTACCGTTTAAGTAGGTGATGATTAGAATACAGTTACTTTGTTGAAATAAATGGAATGCACAGCGTTCATTTCCTGTTTCATATGTTAGGCTATACCCTCTTTAACTTTGGCTCAGTTGGATGTGCAGGCAACCATATGGCGCATGGCTGAGAGCAGCCGGCCTGGGTTCAAGTCTGACATGCGGCCCTTCTTTTTTTTTTTCTTCCTTTTTTTAATACTCAGTTTCCCTCTGGGATTAATAAAGTTTCTCTGATTCTGATTGCTGGAAACCCAAACAAAACACGCAATGAGAGGCTCTAATGTAAGTGTCCTGTTAATGTTGGTGGCATCAGCTACACAATGGAGCATGCAATGCAAACTCTGTTTGTCGACAACCAAGCTGCTCTCACCGTCAAAAGACTCCAACCTAAAGAAACAGTTCTTTTTAAATTGATTGCTACATTCATGTAGCTGTAAAAACCATGACAATATCTTAAGTAACCCAAAGCATTCATACGTTACAAAATACATTTTGGGGCATGTATTCTGTAATCTGTAGTGGAATACATTTTAAAATTAACGTTCCTAAGACTGCTCAGCGCACCACTCTTCTGTTTTCCTAAGACCTTATCATATCTCCTACCAACCTTTCCTTGACCTCAGTGTTTCATCGAGTTCAAGGAAAGCAGGTTAGGAATATGAGATAGAAGGTAGTTGTGGACACCTGGGAGGTTCATTCCAAAGTCCTGAGCAGTGCCACAGTGAGACTCTTTCAAACAGCAGCTCAATGTTTCTACACTGGATCTGTGGCTATATGAGCAGATTTCTATTGAACCAATGTGACTGTGATGAACAGAGTGATCAGCTGCACTCACCACTGTTGCTGAGAGGAACCTGATGGACTCGGCTGAATCTTCTTTCAGAGACAAAGAGGACTCAACTGCAGCTCTGCTCTCTCACACATTCCACATCTTGCTCCGCCTCTGCCTGTACATGTTTGCATTTTCTGCTTCTCCCATTAGAGGAGGAGGATCAGCTGGTTTGTAGCAGCTAACTAGTGCAGCAGGGGGCAGGAGTGGATCTTGAATTTACACAGTAATGATGGCGTCAGGTGATCAGGAGAAACTCAGATGTTTTCTCTGAGCTGAAATGATGCTTTAAATTTAAGATGTTAGAAATTCATTCTTGAAACCTCTGAGTTTTTCTCTCCTTTCAGCCTGCTGCAGGTACGGGTGACATCAGATTAAAAGCATATGTTCATCTACATTTTTCTATTTTTATTACTCAAAAAATATGTAATTACACTTTTATATTCATATACATTTGTATTTTCTAATTAGTGTTCTTAAATATCTACAACTATAATATTAATTATGATTAATTACAGTATATTATAACGATAATGTTGTTATAATAATAATAATAATAATAATAATAATAATAATAATGTGGAAGCCGATTCGATTAACCGACTAGCCTGACTCTGGTCGTTGACGCTGTGAGGGGAAGTACGGTGGCCGGGAGGCTGAAACGCGCTGGTAGTGCGGGGAGCTGCAGCCATGGAGGGGGTCACCGTCGGCCAGGTGTTTGACGCGGAGTGTATCCTCAGTAAGCGGCCCAGGAAGGTAAGCTCGGCGCCGGTGGTCCGTGTGTGGTGTGGTTCCGCTCGGTCCTGCCCGCTGTGACTGTGCTGTCTCCGCAGGGAAAGTTCGAGTACCTGGTGAAGTGGAGAGGATGGTCCTCCAAGTAAGTAGCTCGCTAGCTGCTAACGGCTAACGGTCATAACAAAGCCGGGCCGCGGCTCGGTTCGCACCGCCGCCGGGGCTCCTACCGCCGCACACAGGGGGAGAAGCACGGCCGGTATCGACCCACCGGCGCCCGGCGTCGATCCACGGCCTGCCCGCGGACACGTCCAGCTCCAGGGCTGCAGCAGCTGAGGCTCGGCCGGTCCTGCTCCACCGAGCAGCCTGATGTTGATTTGCTGACATGTTTTGTATTTGTGGATAACGCTGGCAGCTGTGCGTGGGCCTCAGTGATGGCTCCACACAGATAACCCGCTCGTGTCCGTCCTGAATGTGAAATGTTTTTCGTGTTTTCAGGCACAACAGCTGGGAGCCCGAGGAGAACATTCTGGACCCCCGGCTGCTGGCAGCCTTTCACAAGAGGTCAGTTTGCCCTCAGAGTGCAGATAAACTCAGGTGTGCTCCACGTCCACCTGCAGGGAAGCTCACCGAAGGGCCTGAGAGAGGAGAAGTCAGGGTCCCAAGCGCTCATTCAGTTAAACACCTTAATATTTGTAATGTTTGTAATCATAATTTAAATAAAACTATTTGTGTAAGCAGTTAAAAGTAACTTTGTTTAAAAAAAAAAAGGTTGTATAGTAATAAAATGTATTTAATATTATTAATGTAATTTACCTAAAAAATATAAATATGTCGTATCAGAATTTATAAATTATATATATAATTTTACTGATAGTTATAATTACTGAAACAAAAATCCTCCCAGTATCAAAAGATTTAAAAATAATATAAAATGATTTTTGTCTTGTATAATGTACTTATTAATTAATTATATATTAAAAACAAAATGTAATTAACGAAGTAATATATTTCATTATTAGTAAATGTTACTGTTACAGTTAGAAAAATGTATAGATATATATTTTAAAAATTCAATGATGGCGTCAATAAATAATAAATGATTTTACAGACTGAAAATATAATGTCTATTAAATACTTTACATATTTATATAAATTTAATTAATACATTTAATTTATTATTTATTATTATAAATTTAGAAATATGTTATTATGTGTTGTATATATTAAATATGTTACATGTTATATGTTAACAAATTATTATTCTAGTATTCAAACTGAGAAATACATGTAAATAACATATAAAAGAATTAGTAATAATGACAAATATTCAAATGACTTTTTAAAAAAATCGAACAAAATATATTTAATAATAAAATTACAATTTAATAATTATATTATGTGGACATCTAATAAATATATATTGGATATGTAATTTCATATTGATGGGTGAGCAGGCGCCTGGGTACGAGTCCGACCTGTGGCCCCTCCCTCTCTCTCTCTCTGACCACTCTCGTCTCTCTTCACTTTCACTAAAGGAACAAAAATCAAATATACATGCAACTATTTAATTTTATATTTATTTTTTTAATGAATGGAAATAAATAGTAAAATCAAAGAAATGTAAAAACTGACAAATCTCTGTCAAATGTGATGCGCGTCAGTTCATGAATCATTTAACGCTCATTTTTAATGAAAGCAGAACGACATGTCGAATATTTGGACTTCCTGTGAGTGTTTAAATAAAGTTTGTTTCAATCTGTTTCAGAGAACAGGAGCGCGAGCTTCTTTTTCAGAAGAAGGGAAAGAGGCCGAGAGGACGACCTCGAAAGATTCAGGTGAAACGTCTGTGAAGGTTCTCAGTCATCCAGGTCATCGTAGTCTAAGGAGCTTGGAAAGAAAAGCGTCTGGACTTCTTTAAGTTGCTTGAAGACGTTTCACCTCTCATCCGAGAAGTTTCTTCAGTTCTAGAGTCAAATGGTGGAGAGTCCCCCCCAAGAGGGACAATGGACCCCCTAATGATCCTCTACCTAATCACATGAGCCAAGGTGTGAAAATGGGTGTAAGTCACAATCAGCCATTTATGTCCACTGTGAACGACCATCTTTGAACAGAGGCGGTGGTTTACGACACCAACTGTCTGCCATCTATAAGCCAGTTTTGAGATCCCTTCCCAGACGCCTTAACGCCCACTCACATCCTGGGCCATCTGACCTCAGGGAATCACATGATAGGGTGGGGCTAGTTTTCACAATGAGCTCACCTGAAACCTTGGCTGATTGTGACCTACACCCATTTTCACACCTGGGCTCGTGTGATTAGGTAGAGGATCATTAGGGGGTCCATTGTCCCTCTTGGGGGGGACTCTCTGGGACTCTCCACCATTTGACCCTAGAACTGAAGAAGCTTCTCGGATGAGAGGTGAAATGTCTTCAAGCAACTTAAAGAAGTCCAGACGCTTTTCTTTCCAAGCTCCTTAGACATTCAGGTGAAACACGCTGACCCCGCCTCCTGATTTTGACTCATGACCTCTGACCCCTCCCGCTCATCCCGTTCTTTTTCTGTTCAGCAGCCAGCACCTACCATCACGAAGGATGACCGCTCCTCGTCCTCCTCTTCCTCTGGCCTGTCATCAACCGCCTCCTCGTCTTCCTCAGAGGATGAAGGGCACACAAAGGAGGTGAAGCCTGCCCCCCGTGTCCACCCCGTCCCTCAGAAGAGGCCTCAGATCCTGCTTGCCAAACCCGATACCCCCCGAAAGAAGAAGCGCGGGAGGAAGCCGCTGCACCCCGACCTGAGGGCTGTAAGGCAGGCAAAGAGCCGCCCTCCTCCACCCGCTCCACGCCACCACCAGCTGGCTAGAGACGAGCCGCGGCCCAGCGTGAAGAAGCCGCTGCAGCCGGCCAGTTTCACCTACACCGGCCTGAGCCGGAGCTCTAGAGA
Source organism: Etia nguti (assembly GCA_015106755.1). Taxonomy (NCBI): domain Eukaryota; kingdom Metazoa; phylum Chordata; class Actinopteri; order Cichliformes; family Cichlidae; genus Etia; species Etia nguti. The sequence continues at coordinate 7,939 of VUQG01038430.1, forward strand.
GGAGGCCGGCTCTGCCTCCCAGACCTCCTGCGCCTCCTTCTCCCAGACCTCCAAACCCGGTGCGCTCGGCTGCATTTGGACCAATCGCTCACTCTCAACCTCCTCCCTGTCCTCCGGCTCCGCATCCCAAAACAAAGCCACGCCCACCACACAGAATAAGAACTCTTCTTCGGAGCTGAGGCGCTCCGTCCCGGAGATGGCCAGAGGAGACGGCTTTAAGGTGACGCCTCTGAAGCAGGGCGGAGCCTCTGGGTCGCTGGGACTGCACAGCAGCTTTGGGGGAGGCGCAGCGGTGCAGCGCCCCCTGCTGGCTCAGAGGAGGCAGGACAGCAGTGGTGGTCAGAGCGGAGTGACTCCACACAAGCAGGTGAGCTCGAGTCTGTCCAAACCGTCATCGTCAGCATCACCGTCGCCCCGAGACAGAGCCAGCCAGGCGCTGAGCCTCCGCGCCCTTAACCTGCAGAGCGTCGGCAAACCGCCGCCCACGAGCGGCCTTCAGGGAAGCAACACCAGCGGGGTGGCGGTAGCAAGAGCGAACCCACGGAGTAGCGGCAGTGGGATGGTCGTAAAGGGAGGAGCAAAAGACGCTTGCGCTGGAGCCGGAGCTACAGAGCAGGGCAGGACGAAGGACAAACTGACCGGTGGTGGCGCTGCTCGAGGGAATGGCGGCGGGAGGCAGGATGGCCGTAAACACGGGCTCAGCTCTCAGAACAGGAACCTGAACGAGCTCAGCACCGGCGACTCCGACGAGACCAGCAGCAGCGAGTCGGAGACGGAAGACGCCCTGTTTCCTAGCAACAGCAGACCCAGCCTCGGCAACAACGCCACCGACTCTGACACAGAGACAGACTGGAGGCCGGCGCGGAGCCTCCTGGAGCACGTCTTCGTCACAGATGTCACAGCCAACTTTATCACGGTGACGGTGAAGGAGTCGCCGACCAGCGTGGGCTTCTTCAGCTCCCGGAACCACTGAGCCGGGCGCTCTGCTCGCTTCCTAAAACAGCTCAGGGTTCCTACACCTCTCTGGAAATCCAACACTCAGTCATTCCCGGTGCCATCTCCAGGGCGACCCTTCGGTTCCAAGAAACAAAAATACGGTGGAGAGATCGGATCAAGCAGGAAACTCCTCACAGTCGGCAGTAGGAACCCTGACGTTCAGACCCCGTTCACACCTGAGATCAGGCTGCAGTCCGCTGACCTTTAACCTGCAAACATCCAGCAGGTCACCTTCACAGGGTCAGAGGTCAGGGGATGTTCATACCTTTTTAGAGAATGTCTTCCTGTTAGGACGGAAAATCTATTTTTAAAAAAAGTCAGTATAACAAAGTTGATTGTTCCCTTTCTTTAAGATATAATACACTGCGACTGCCAGAAGGGGGCGCTAATGTATGGGCTCAGATTGTGCTGATAAATATTTTGTACTTGTAAATCAGACTGCTCAGTTTTGTAACCATGCAAACCAAAATATCTGAAAATGTTACGTTTGTGTATCTATAGATGAGAATTTGTGTGTTTGTAAAAAATAATTACAATTATGCCGTCCTCCATCTTTAAAATGTATTACCCTTCCAGGACCTGAAGCTCAGTCAAGCTCCAAACCCATCTGTTCTCTGATTGGATTGTTAAATTTGTGATTGACATGACATTGACCAATCAGCTGAAAGGAAGAATTGGGTCAAAATTCATACTTGTAACTTGTAACTGGCACGCAGAGTTTTACCCTTTTATCCTTTGGATCTGTAACCAGACCTTTAACAAAAAAAATTTGTAACTTGTGTAAATATTTTTTACATACACACAAATTCTCATTTATAGATGCACAAACATAACATTTTCAGATATTTTAGTTTACAAAGTTCTAAAACTACAACTACTCAGTCAGATTTACGAGCACAATTTGAGTCCATACTAATGAACCTACCAGCTGACTGCTGCCATCGGTGATTGAGGGAAAAAGAAAAGTCTGTGAAACTCAGAGAGTATGTATGTTTGAAGTAGCGTTCCTGCAGGATAGTCCTCGCAGTTTAAAGTCCTCACGTCTGTGCTGAGCACGCTCAGGTCGAGCAAACAAACAGCTGCTCATTGTCTGCATATAAACACTCCCGGCGCCGCCTCACCTCTAATTTCTCTGAGTGTTAAACACAGAGAGCGTCAGGTGTTTGTCAGGAAGGTGTTCAGTTATGGATGTTGTAAATACAACGAGGATCAAAGGAACGGCGGCTGAAACGTCCTCTGTTTCCTCAGCTGCTGCTCTGCCTGCTGACCACCTCAGCGATGAATCCATAAACCCGACAGTTTCAGCGACTTATGGAAGCTCAATACATGACATGAACACATTGATTTCATTGGCTAGAAAAGCGCCTCGAAGCTGGACCTGTCGCAGGCTTCTGCACCCTCTGCTTCCGGTTAAAAAGAAAGTGACGTCTTTCTAGGAGCTTCCTGATCAGCAGGGATAACTCCAAATTTCAGCTTTCAGGTTGTTTTCAGTGGCAGAAACAAGCTTCCATACAGACCAGCGAAAACCCCTGAAAGACAGAATTATTGATCCGATTGCTGCTGAGCGACACTTCGCCCACATCAACAGCTGCTGTCACTGAACCTCAGACCGTCACAGCCAGCGGCTCTGTGGTGTCGGCGATCGCTCAGCGCGATGTGAAACCACGCCACTGTGAGTTGGTTTGTTTCTCGTCTGAAAATAGTTTTTGTTCAGTCGCTCAATAAAAAGATGAAATCGTTCTTGATCACAAAGTGATGGAAACCCATCCCCTCGGTTTTTCTCACATCGCTGAAGCGTCTCAGGTCGCGTCACAGATGCGTTTTGGTGCTACGCTGCTTACAGCAGAGTCTGACTATTCTGGCATCCTTCAGGAGGCTTTGTGTGCTCCCCTCCTCAGGTCTGCAGACTGCAGCTCTGATGGGTATCTAAACGGGGTCTGGACTCATAGGTGGACGTAGACAGCGCCTCTCCGGTGCCTCAGGTTCCCCCCTCACAGCAGGACTGTTGGACCGCCGCTCGGCGGGATTATCTCCAGTAGGATATTTGTGTTTGTTGGACGTACGTGGCTTCTTCCAGGGCAGCATGTTTTAAAAAAGAAGTTTCCTCCATCCGTCGTCTTTCTCTTTGGACCAAAGGTGTTACGAATGTGAACTGTCTCGTTCTCAGTGTGGTATCCAAAGTGTTTCTTGCACTACGTGCAGTATAAGCTCATGAGACATCCCATAATCACTTCTATATATGTACATATATATATTTAGCAGTTTTGTACCATTTGAAACCATCGCCGTGTCTTTTGGAGGTGAACTATGTGTTAATTTATATTTGTAAATATGTTTTTTCATGTGATATGTAATGATCTATGCGGTGCTCATTTTGGCTTTTAGCGTCACGTACCTATAGCCTGAAATAAACCAGAAGCATCTGAAACTTCACGGGCGGCTCGGTGTGTCTGTGTGCTGCCGTGTTTCACCACCAGGTGGCCCCACTGCACAGAGAGTAAAGCTTCAGGTGTTCAGAGTGCAGCGTGGATGCCGGTGCTCGCTGAGGGTTTGATGATTTTTAAATGAATGCAGTTAAAAGGAAGTTTGCAGGTCATACGTAGGATTAATAAAGCCCATAAAATTATAAACCAGTGACATCATCAGGTCACGTGGACGGAGCGTCCAACTGCAAACCATTGTTAATGAATCAGCTTCTGTAATAATGTGATAATCACAGAATTCATTTTTCTTGTGTTAAAAATGACCATAATTAACCTGTAAATATATTATATATTAATAAACTGTGACAGATTATTTTAAAAACATGTTTAAATTACAAAAAGCAAATATTTAAAAAACATTTAATATGAATAAATTATAATAATTAAAAATGTTTTTCAGAACAATCTCAGAAGTTATTATCTAAATAAAACACCATGAATAAATATTAGAATTTAAAAAAAAACCTTAATTGTGAGGTAATAATAAGTATTACCAGGAAATATGATTAATAATTTAAAAAAGTCAATTACAAATTAAAATACTGAAATTAAATCAAACATTTAAAAAGTTAAAAAGAAAAATAAGACATTTTTTATTTTATTTTAATAAGCAAACCATTCAAGATATTTAAAAAATATAAATAAAATATTTACATATAGTGTAGTAGACGTCAGGCTGATGCCACAGCAGCCATAAATAAACAGTTTCGTCTTTATGTTTAATGGTGACTCCGCCGCTGTGTGAGAGCTCTTTAAGGAGAAACAACAGTAAAGCACATGATCATCATGATTATCCTTATGGTTATCGTTCCATTAAGATGCAACCTGGACTTATTTACTTATGTAACCATGGTGTTAGTGGATGAATCTTCCTGTTTGATTAACTTCTGAATTCTCACAGATGTGCCGGCTCAGACGTGGGTGTAAAAATAGGAATTCTGTTTATTATTTCTAATAAATAAAGTTTTTAGTGTTTTTCAGATTTTTTAAATATTTGTGTTTTGGTTTTATGACAATAAAAATGTAAAAAATTAAAATATAGACATAGACATTTTGTACTGAATTTGATAAAAAGGTGTTTTACAGGTGCAGTTCCTCCAACTTGAATCAGCTGAAAACTCATAAATACATCTTAAAAAAAACCTAAGATGAAAATCTGAGATGAATTTTAAACGGCTTAAGGCCTCAGAGTTAATAGTGAGGGGGCGTGGCGTGGTCAGGTAGGCCACACCCTAATCATGGAACTGACATTAGGGTAAAATGATGTACAGAGACAGATTTTATACCGGGCTGTGGACGAGTTCATTTTAACTCTGTGGGTCTGACTCACTGTGGAGCCTCCAGTGGACGTCAGGGGAACTGCAGGTTTTACGGTTTTATTTCTCAGCTGACACTCACTGTTTGTTTCCTTCACTTTAAGCTTCCGGGTTTTTATGAAAAACTCTGAGCTTCTGTTTGGGATTCACGCTCGTAGAAAGAAAACACGACAGCAAGATATGTCACATTAATGCAGGCATCATACACTGATGTCTGCAGGTCGCAGTGTGTGTGTGTGTGTGTGTGTGTGTGTGATTTATGGTCAGAGCCGAGCAGAGAGGTGGAATTTTCCCAAAATAAGTTTGAGTAAACTGCTGGGACACAGGAGCCCTCACAGCACGCTGGTATGCATAAACAGTTTGAACAGTGTGGGCCAGTGTAACACCCCCACCTAAATAACAGCTTTACAGGGTGAAGCATCAAAATCAAAGTAATATTATGTGTATAACATTACCGGTTATGAGGAATGTTAGAAGTAAAAAAAAATGCTAAAAAAAACAAATATTGTTGAATAAAAACCTGAAAAAGACTCTTCAGCAGCTCTCTGTGTGAAATATTTTGGTATTTTCAGTAAAACAGAATAAAAATGATTTAGTGAAAATTAAAACAAGCAGTTAATTAATCTTTGTCGTAATCAAAGATTTTCCACTCAGTGGCAGATAAAAATACTGGAAGGGAACGCGGCTCCTACGAAACACAAACAGAGGAGTGCACACCGCCTCCTCTTCCTGCTCCTGGAGGAGACTCCCTGCTGGCACAAATACAGCCAGACTGTCATCAGTCTGCTGCTGTGAAACATCCAGCAGGTCTCAGCCTCACAGCTGACCTTCACAGATAAACCAGCGATCAGCTGCATCACTCAGCAACGACCCGAGGAACTGACCTCTGACCTGACAGGAAGAACCAACTGTGTTTACTCTGCTGACTTTTACAGAAAGCCAAGCAGAGACGACCCCCCACCCCAGGCACACACACACACACGCACACACACACACACACACACACACACACACACACACATACTCAATGATACATGCTGTCCTTATACAGTATGACCTGTAGTGTCTTTACAGTACATGTCCAGAAACCTTAGAAACTCTCCTCACGCTGCTCCACCGGCGTCAGCAGCTCATCACTAACCAGGAGTGGATGCTCCACCCTTTTCTCTGAGTGGGAGGTGCTCATTCTCATTCCTGACGCTTCGCACTCAGCTCCAAACTACCCCAAGCTGGAGGTCGCCATCTGATGAAGCCAAGAGAACCACATCTTCTGAGACCACAAAGTCCAACATGCTCCACCCTTGGCTACACCCAGATTCTTTGACAAAGGAACCACCAGGAGCGAGTCAGGCTTTGCTGGTCACTGTGGTCTCACAGGGACCAGAAACTAGAAAACCCAACACAGACTAAACACTCCCTGTGGGCAGTGATCAGGTTGAGTCCTGCTGTGATCGGGGCGTGCCGGTCTGTGATTGGAGGATCGGTGCTTCATGCAGTCTTTAAATGGACTCTAAAAACAGTCAGGTGCTCAGTACTGATCTGTTGTTCTCTATGCTACTCTCCCAAAACTCTACTGCTCTTCAGCAACTACAAGGTGCAGAGAGATCACCAGAGACCCTTCACTGCTCTACACAAACTACGAACATATTCTTGAAGCTATCTGTTGGCTTAATGAAGGTCTGATCCAAAGCCTGAAACAGATGTAGAATAAAATCCTGCAGGAAACGTCTGTCTGCTCTGAAACAGGAAAACAACTGAGGAAATTCCAGAAATGGAGACAAAATGTGTCAACTCTAAAACAAAGAGAGTCTCCACATGTTTAAACGAACCGAATAGGATTTCATTTGGTCTCGTGTAGACCGTTTATGACATTTTCTATAGAAATGAAAGTATATTTATACAGCGTGAGTGTTTGTGTGCTGCTCATCGTCTGTCTTTGGTTACTAATGTTGTGCTTACAGATTTTACACACTGACATGTTTGTTGCACCACAGGAAGTCCAGCACGGCACGCCGACTGCGGTGTACGCGTCAGCCTCAGACATCAGCTCCTGGCTGTCTCCTCTGAACGCTGGGGTTTGTGATGTGTGGGCGGGGACGCTGGCGGCGGCCGGGCCAGGCAGGTGGGTGGCTGCAGATGCCGGCTGTCTCCTCGCACTGCAGTGAAAACCTTGAAACACGTGGGTGTGACATCCGACATCTCCCACTCATCCTACCTGCCGTCTGTTTTCCAGGCACTCCGTCTCTGCTGCACAGACTCAGCGTGACTCCGAGTGAACTCTGCTCATCATTTATGTAACTGTCCCAAAAAACAGGGCCTTAAATCTGCTTCTGAAGACCTGGAAACACGTCAGACATGGCAGATTTATTTCACTTTGTTTCACTGAGCTCATGTTTGGAGGACGATGAGCTGCAGACGTGTTCCTGTTGGAGGTTTTTCAGGTTAAACTGATCATTTGAAACTTTGTGTTTTTGTGCTACTTTTGGACAGAAATGTTTCACGAACATTATATTCAACATATTTTTACTTAATATAGGATTCAAATCTTCACAGTGCTTTAGCAGTGGTCCGTAGAGCTCCTCACGTGGTCCAGCCGAGGAGAAAGACCACGTCTCAAAGCTCGGGGTCATTGATCGTTTCAGTGCGTCCGGGAGGTTCTTCAGTGATCTGCGCGAGCTCCTGGACCAGGTTTGATGCTGTTTTTCACATTTTTACTGATTTCTTTGGTTTAAAGTCTTTGTGCTACTTAAACCACACACACTTGATGTTTTCCAATATTTTGCTTCCTTTGTTGAGAACGACTGCAGAGTGCTGCATCAGTGATTTAAACACTCTGCCTGTTAGCAGTGACGACACAAAAGTCCTGAACCTTCTCATCTCTGAGCTGCTGCTGCAGGTTTTAAACTGAAACTAAACGAGCGTTAAATCATTTGGATCAAAGCTTCCTCCTCCTCCTATCAAACATTTTGTACTCCCACCACTTTTGTTTTTGAGGATTTGCTGTTTTCTTTTCAACAATACACAAAGTAAAATTGATTTTTTATTACTACAAACTGCATAATGACATCACACTAAATAATGTTTTCATTAATCTTCAACCTGCAGGAAGAACATAAAGAAAATCTGTAGGTGTTCAGCAGCAAGATGGAACATTGGCACAGGTGTGCGCGCCACCTGAATACCTGCAGAGCGGAGAGTCTGCTGGAGCCCTCCACCGCCCCTCCATCCTCCCTGCTGTCCATGAGCTGAAACACCTGAACGTAAAAACTCTGGTTTAAATGTTCAGGCTCATTTAGCACCACCCTGAACCACAGGGAGGTGCTAGAAGCCAGCAGCTAACATGATCCCACGTTATTCACGCTAGTTTTAACTCATTTGTACAGACACGACGTTCTTCTCTTGCTCAGCGATTGTTTCGTGAACAGGAAGCGTTCACACTGAGTGGCTCTTTTAAACACAAACATTTGAAAACAACACAGTAAAACTGAAAACGCTACCACCTTGTGGTAAATGTGTTTATTTCTCCAAAGAAATGACAGAAGAATAAATCACGGATAATAAACGATAATAATTTGAGTTTTTTCTCGGTTACATCATTGAGCTGGAACCTGATTTGCAGGTGTTCCTTTAACAAACATCTTGAAATCAAGCAGAAAAAACACATAAAGTCACCTGAATGTGACAAATGAAGGCAAATGTTCCCGCGGTGCTGCTCGTTTCCACTCATTTTACTTTTCTGAGGACACAAAACAGATTCTGGACTTTTTGCACGGATCTTATTCTGAGCGGATTGACTCCCCCAGAGACCCGCAGGCCTGTGCTGGTATTTGAACCCGCAGGCGCGCGGGTTCTGTCAGAAAATGCAGTTTTGTACATTTCTTGCAAAAACAAATTTGACACTTTTCTGTTTCTAGTCGAACAGAAGAGAAACTCAAACACGTGATTTTACAGGATGACGTGATGAATAAATAAAATCAGTCTGTTCTCTGCTGCCCACGCCTGTGATGATGTCACGCCCGTACAGGTGTGATAAACGTGTGAGTTGAGAGTCTCAGCTCGGGCACGCGCACTTGCACTCAGATATGAGCGGGTACTGCACCGGGATCCACGTGCACCGGAGCGCGTTCCTGCGCCGGCAGCGCCACCGCAGCAGGGTCACGTGCGCGGCTCTGGCGGGCGTGCACAGCATACCCTCGGGCACAGAGCACGAGCGCTTGTTGGAGCAGCTGCCAATCTTCACGTAGCGCGGCCAGAAGCGCGCGCCCAGGTCACTCCAGGCGTGCAGCACCGGGCACGCGGCACGCGCCCACAGCCACTGTTGCAGCCGGCGGCGCAGCTTCCGGCCGCGCGGCGGCTCCGGGACCCCCGGGGAGTCTGTGGGCTCCTGCGGCGGGGATGGGGACATGAAGCGCGGGTCGAAGCGGGCTCCCAGCAGCCCACGCAGCTCCGTGACGTTCAGGTCCCGCTCCGTAGGGTCCAGCGCCGGGTCCGGGTCCTCCTGCAGCGCCTCCACCGGCAGACCGTCCCCGGGGACCGGCCGCAGCAGGAAGCAGTGCTGGCACGCGCCCTCCTCCGTCCCGAAGCCCACGGAGAGCACGAGCGCAAACACGGCCAGGAGGGAAGAGAGCTCCATGTCCACGAGCCACACCCCCACGTAGGTATCCAGAAAGTCCTTAGCACCTGTAAGAGCACGCGGGGCGCAAAGGCGGGTCAGCGCAGTCCGTGTCGGGGTCCCGCTGAGGCTCCACGGTGCGCGGGGTTCCACGCGCGGTCCGCATGCTGCTGCTGGTCCTCCCGCAGCCAGAGTGAAGCCTCGCTCACTGCAGCCAGATATCCTGCAGGGCGCTGATGTCATCCACACCGGCCCACCCCCTCCCAAAATACTCCAAGTTCACGCACAAGCACGTGAGCGTGAGCAGGAGGAGAGGAAAGCACCAGGAGGAATCCACGCGTGATTACAGTGAGCTCATACAGTCAGCACAGACATGAAGTAAAAGTGTGACCGGTACAAATACTCCAGAGTACTGTGGAAGTACCTCAAATGCCACTTGGCTGCAGGGGTGTATTTAGAGGGCGGCATGAGGTGCCCCCCACAATAAAAATCTGATTTTCCCCCAGTGGATGAGAGCTTTGAAAGGATTATAACTCAGTACATTTACTGTAAATTACATGTAATCTGCTACTTTCTACTTTTACTCCAATATTTTCTATGTAAATATTTTAAAGCTTAATTTCTGTAGTTTTTGTAGGTAAGTTGAAATATTACAGACCAGCTAAACAAACACATATCAGAAAGAAACTTTGCACACGTTGTTGACTCATTTGCACCCTGACCCCTGAGGGGTCAAAGGTCATTTTTTGATTTGACAATTTACCTGTCAAATCAACCGTTTACCTTGTTTAGTATCATTCTTTTCTGCACAAACACACATATTTTTCTGACATACTGCACTAACACAGCTGACCTAAAATCACGTAAAAACATCAAATCTGAGCTCCAAGTTTCATTCTTTACCACAAACATGTTTAACGAATCCTTTTCATAACTTAAATGCAAACATGAATTGTAAATTTCAAAAAAATGCACAAAGTTTGCAAACAACAAAGTTGTTTACGGAACAGTCAGCTGTCACAAATCTGTAAACTCACAGTTTTTTCTCCTGCTGTCACTCCTCAGGAATCTGTGTGGACCACGCTGCCATTTAGCATCTCATCACTAGTGAGCACCCCCTGCTGCTGTCCTTAGAAAACCCTGTTTTTACTGTTGTTTATAATAATTGGTCTCTACAGCTGGACAATTGTTCCAGAAGGTTCATTAAAATGAACATCTTCTTTATGTCTTCATGTTTATGTCTTTTGTTACATTCATTACTGCCGCTGACGACGTGCAGCAGACCCTCGTCAGTCACCTCAGGTTCTTGGTCAGCCTGAAAATGTGGGGAACGGTCGTGAAGTCAGAGTGGACATCAGGCCGAAGCTGAAGTGGTGCGGTGGAGAGCTCTGTTTGATCTCCACCCTGACGGAGTCTTCAGGTCCAACCTTGAAGTGAACGCTCATGTGTGCTTCATCGATGGCAGCGCTGATGGGGTGAAGCACAGAGAGACAGAGGCAGAAAACGAGTCCAGCATCCAGGAGACCGCTGGAATGTTTGCGTGCACTGTAAAAGGTGGAATTATCAAGCTGTAAGTCCGACGCTGACGCAGCTCAGCTAAAGAGCCGACTGTGAGAGAGCCGGAGCAACAGGAAGCCGCATGGAGCGCTGCTTCCTGTTGGGAAGCGGTGTGACCTGTGACAACCCCCCCCCTACTCTGTAGAAGCAATTAGTGACACCTCTAAGCCAACAGCTCGCCCGGACTCATGTGACAGGCTTCAGACACGCCTCTTTAACAGAGCGCAGCCAAGGAGGCTTAAAGCAGCGTTCCATTTATTTCAGCCCTCCTTACCTGCTGTTAACGAGTCTGTTAACGAGCCAGCAGGTGTGTTTCTATGAATGTTTTTGTGTTTTTATTTCATCCTGTTTTATTTTCGCTGTCAGCTTCATCGTTACCTGACTCTGTGTATCTGACACTGAACTGAACCTCCGGCTTCACTTCATAGACTCTGTTTTTAAAGGTGATTTATGAATTCATAAAGTTATTATTCTGATGTACATATCAGGTGTTTAAGAAAGAGAACTCTAAACTGGACAAAAATAAATGTGTTACGTACAGCTGATTAGAGGGATCGCTCACACCCCACGAATGATTACTAGAGCTATATTTTATATGAATAACTGAATTTGTATAATAACCAGTGACTGAAGCTGTGGACAGAATAAATCCAATTAGTTTGGATTTCAGAATAAAATGAAAGGTGGTGGAGGCTGCAGGTGGAGGGATGCAGACAGATAACCGTCTGTCACAGCTGACGTTAAACTGCGACTCTGAAGATTCCTGATGGATGGAGAACTGCAGGCGAAGATGCCGATTTATGCTTTTTATCCACGCCCAGCTCTGGAAGGTTCCCTAAGGAGTTGGAGGTTTTCTTAGTGACCCCTGACGCCCTCCTGCCTCCGGCTCCTGCTGAATTTTGGGTAATTTTCTGGCCGGTGACAGTGTGCGACGGGCGCCGTTAAAATGTCATATCTGTGTGGGGAGAAAGTCAGTGGCAGTGAAGCAATGTGCAAGACTTCCACGCTGCGATGGTTTCAAATCGCCTCGAGGACCTTTTGAGTCAGAGGGAAATGCACCAGTGAGCTCTGCTGTCAGAGGAACCATCTGAGGAAAGTAAAATGCAGGCTTACAGGAGCTTCATATGCAAATCTGGTGGAAAAAACACATTTTAGTTCAAACATCTGCTGAGATAGCAGCTTCACTCCTTTATGTCCTAAATAAGAGCATAACTGATGCGTCCAGACCGAGAAAGTCGTAAAGCGGTCCGTGGTTTTGTTGGCTTTCATGCTGGCATCAGTGCTCAGGGAGCTAATCCTCACAGCGACTTCATCGTTCATGGCTGAGAGCGTGATTCAAATCACGAAATGACGAAATCCTCGGGTCTTTAAACTCATCGTGTTAGCCGGTGCAAAAGTGATGAGACAACAAATATTTTAACCTCTGCATAACCTGCCCCACAGGATGAGGTGGATTTAACTCCAGATTCCTTCTTTATTGTATCTGGTAATGTTTTGAGCACACCTGGTGAAGAGCAGTGCTCGAAACGGGAGTTCTTCTTTTCCACCGTCGCCGAGTGTTTGATAGTTTCTCTGTATTATTGAAGCGTCTTTAACATACGCTATAAAACAAATTTAGGCATCTGTTGATTTTATTGACGCTATATAAATAAAACTGAGTAGAACTGAAACTGTACTTTTATCCTTTTGGATAAAAGGAGGCGAAACGTCTTCAAGAATCTAAAAAAACTTGTCCGATTATTTTAAACTCAGGTGTAAAAACCTGAACTTTGAAGCCCAGAAGAGGAGTTTTCATTCATTCTGCAGCTCGAGCTGTTGTTGTTTTCCACGTTGCTGACGTGATGGGACTCATGTCCTTGGTTTTATCTTAAATATCCTTCACTTGCAGGCCTGTGATTGTGGAAATGTGGAAAGTGGACCTTTGAGACTTTATTTCAGTCCTCCTGCTTTCACTTTAAAGCCCAAACACACAGTCGTGCTTTTATTGACGCATCAATCAGGATTTATTGGGGAAATTGAGGAGATTTAACAGGTAAATGTATTCAGTGTGTTCTGGTTTAAAGCGAGCAGGAAAAACATCTGTTTGCACGTCTGTGCTTCGACTCGTGTGTCCAGGGTTCAGACTGAGCTTCTTTGAAATGATAATTCCAGCGGTGGGAGGGCGGGGCTGAAACCTGCCTCTGATAACGGCCCGTCTCGTGTCTGTTTTTTTTCACTTGACCTGATCCCGCCACCTTGAAGCCTTCGCGCCCAAATGGACCGTCCAAATTGCCCTGGTCATCTCACCATCAAAGCCAGAATTACACCAATAACAAACAACAGCTCCCTGCTCCCGGTTTTATCTGCCCGGGTCACGGACGAAGCAGCCGGCCTGTTTCTCCTTCATCCTGGGAGGCCCTTTGATTCGTTATTAAGATTACGCTAACGTTATATTTGAACATCAGAGGAGCAGTTAGGACCTGCAGGAGTCCCGACTAAAGGCTGGAAACCCACTGATCCACTGCGCTGGGCCGTATCGCAGCCAGGCTTTGGAAAATCAAAGGAAAACGTGATTCAGAACATGTGGATCTGTGTCTGTCTGTAGTGGAAAGACGAGGGAGAAACACAGCGGCTAAATGGAAACTATGGAGAACGCTAATGGCACTACGAGGCTTTTGATGATAAGTCAATGAGAAGCTGACGTAATGTTTTTACCCTGAAAGCCTCGAGGACACCTCAGGGACACAGAAGAAGAGTGAACTCCAAAAGTGAGTTTGATGGAAAAGCAGGAAACAGAAGGATTATTACAGCGCGTTCACATCAGCCGCAAAATCTGCTCATATAGGAGACTTTGAAAGGAAAAACACGCGGAAAACAGATTCAAATACAAAATACAACACTTCAACATTACAGAGCCGGCTTAAAGAGGACCGAGTGTTCTCGAGGGTCGACATCAGAGGACGAGGACAGAGCCGCCGTTCAGGTTCACGTAAATCCCGTCGGACAGGAAGTGGTTGCACTTCAGCTGGAGTGCAGCAGGGGGCGTTTAAGGAGACAGTCGTCAATGACTCAAAGTGAACGAGCTAAAAATGATCTCCACCTGCTTCTTCATATAAAACTACAGCTGGTGCATGGCTTCATGATTGTAGAGCCTTTACTTTCCACCTTAAGGCGCCTGCAGGTAGCTGCTGTAGGGAACAGCTGTTATGTAAATAAAGCTGAATTGAATCCGCACATTTTGTTTTAGTTTTCAGGAATCATAGCATATCAAAGCATCGCCGTCCTTCAGTGATTTTCACACTGATTGGTCCGTGACGGGTTCGGGACAGTACGTCGTCCCTCCATGGCGCCTGTTCCAGACCACAAACACAACATTTCCACCAAGCGTTGGTAACAGCAGGCGCTGCAATGAAACTGACACTAATTTGAACAGTTTTTCTCTAATTTCACTGAAACATTTTTGCTTCACTGTCGGAAACATGGAGCTGGGGTGAAACTGAATGAAGACCTGATGTTGGTACGTCTGCTCAGCTCGCAGTCTGAGCTGCAGGACCGACCGTCCTGCCTGCAGAGCGTCAGCGGCGATCCTGTGGCTTGGACCGACGCTCCTGAATGCTCCGGGAGCTCCAGCTGGAAAACTCCCTCCCAGAGGCGGTGTGAGATTCCAGCTGGTTCACACCCTCCCACACCGCAGCCGCCTGGCGGTTCCTCTAACACCTACGGGCTGAACTCTGAGAGACCACAAACACATTAATGCTCTCTGAGGCTTTAACCTTCTACTCTTCTACAGTTTCATTTAATACTCTGAGCTGAGAAACCCGTGAAACTGTGATCATGCTTCCTCATGCTGTGTGCCAGACTCTGTTATCCTTTGTTCTGGCCCGTAGTTCAGATTTTGCAGTGACAATAAATCCCTTCTAATCAGAGCTAAACCTGGTTTACACCAAGAAATGAATCAGATGTGAAGCCTGTACTAAATCTCATTTAAAGCCAGAATTAAATAAGGTTGAAGGCTGACATTAAACCTGAATTAAAGCCTCCTTTAAGCCACTTACGTCCAATTTAAGCCTGCATAAAGTCTGAAGATTTCAAACTAGTATTAAATCTGGTTTAAACCAACAAAAGAATCTAATGTGAAGCCTGCATTAAATCTGACTTACAGCCAGAATTAAACTTTTACTTAAAGCTCAGGTTAGACCTGATTTAGAGTCAACATTAAACCAGACCTAATCCGGGCTGAGGCTGCGTTAAACCTGAGCTTCCTGAAGCAAAGCTGTGACTGAACACACCACCTAAGGAATAAAGAGTGTTGTTTACCCAGAATGCCACAGGCACGGCGCAGAAACCTCACAAAACAGCAGGTGGCAGGTTTAAGTGCACGACATCAACATGAGACAAAGTTTATTTCAGCTGGTAAAATACATCCATTCCTGTGAGGTTGCAAAATGTCAAAATGCAGGAACACTTTCGTAAAGCAGTCCATAAAAAACACGTCATCAACTTCTGCTGCAAATAAATAAAGTGGCATTAAAGTGAACGCAAAAGGCATTTTTTAGATAAATGGAGGTGATCCAAAAATATACAGACAGAAGGTCGACTCAGCGTTTCCGAGTCCGCACGTCACGGCAAAATACCGGACGTGATAAAAACAGCAGAAGGAAAACATGAAGACAGGGTGAAATAAATAAAACAAAGTTTAGGCGTTCAGCCTTTCAGAATAAAAGCCTTTGTGAGACAAACAGGAGCCTCAAAATCAAAAAACTCAACTTACTGTGGAGCGAGTCACCCGGCTGCTGCTTTCATTACTTTAATGACAAATGAAGTGAAACTGTCTCCTTCCTGCTGTTTATTACAACTTTTATTTCCATAGCTGTAGCCAACACCTTTGTAGTCATCAGTTAAATTTCCATCCAGCTTTCATGTTTTCAATTCAAGCATTAAAATCGAATAAAAAAGAGCTTCAATAAAATAAAATGGAGATGGAAAATTTTTACCGTGTTCCCCGTTCGCTGTCTTTTTGAGTTTGACGTGGCGTGGATGGAAATGAGCCTTACTGTTAAACAGTCAGTGATGACTCATCAGTAATATTCACGTCTTTACAGGGCAGTGATTACTGGACTTCATTTCTAATGCAACGTTAGCTGGCATCGTCCTGTACTCGTACACGAGGAAACTAAAACTAGAATAGCTGTTTAACATGAACGTCGACAGCTAAACACAAACACGACAGTGTTTTTGTAGAGTTATCGAAATTCACAGTACAACACTTGGTGGTTTGAATTATCAGGACAAATACTCGTCGAATGACTACGATCAGTTTTTAGTAATTTTGCTAGTACATAATCAGAAGATGTGATGGCCACAGGTACAAAAACAAAATTGAAATTGTAATAAACTGGTTTAGCTTAAGGTCCTGTCCACATGTACGCGTGTATTTAGTTAATGCGACTCTTTCTGTGCCTTTTGGTCTATAAGTAAACATTTATTGTTTATAGGCTTTTGAGCTGCTAGCATTTCTATACAGTGAGGCTTATATCGCCACCTGCTGGCCTGCTCCTGATATTTTTCAAAAAGAAATCCTTGCTTTAAAAAAATACCTGTGTACATGAGGACGTAGCCTAATGCTGACAGTCAGATGTTCGATACCAAAATCATGCCTCGTGTCAAGCTTCAGAACTGTTGGCACGCTTATTATTTATCAGATCCAGGAAACCTTTGTTAGTACTGGCAGAAAATGCAGTAAATGTTTAAACTCAAGTGAATAGCTGGTGTGACATTACAGCTAGCTGGCTAACCACCCTGCCTTTCATCACTCTACGTTAACACATCTTTTAATTAGATGCTTTTGCTTTGTTTTGAAATATTGTTGGCTAAAATCAATCGTCTTAGACTTTATAATTTTTCAGCTGATAATTTTGCTAGCTGGCTAATTAGGATTCCCAGTTTTTCCCCACAGTAACATTAGTAAGCGGCCCATGTTAGTTTAGCTAGCTAGCTGTACCTTAAGTAATTAAATTGAATGTGTTAAAATAGTGGATCGATCGTAAAATTATCTGATATTCCCGTGTTGGTAACCTACACACATTAAATAAAACTGGTGTTTCCTCTGGCTAATGCTAGCTAGTGCTCTAACATGAGCGTTCATTTTGTCGTCATGTGGAGCCGGTCGTTTGGTGACATTGGTGGCGCTGTCACTTGGTGTTCGCTCTCTCTGCGGTAGAGTATCACTTCCTGTTCCTGCTCAAACACAGTGGTGTTTCTTGAGTAGCTTATCTGCTTAGCAATTTAAGTAAAAACTTTTAGATACATTCTATTTTCATAGTATAATCTTCACGTGCTTCATCCGAAGCACACTTTCTGTGTACTCACTACCTAATTTATAGCCAAAGTATTCACTCACTGTGTCTTTACTGTTTCGCTAGCTTAGCTTAGCTCAGCTCGTAGCCAACTCGCTAGCAGCATGGCCTCTTCACCTGTCCCTCCTGCACTTTCCTGCTCTTTGTGTCAGATGTTTAGTTACTCCTCGGCCTCCTTTAGCAGTAATGATACTTGTAACAAATGTAGCATATTTGCAGCTCTGGAGGCCAGGATTACTGAATTGGAGACTCGGCTTCGCACCCTTCATTCACCCGTAGCTAGCCAGGCCCCTGTAGCTGGTGCAGCCGAAGATAGCGTAGGCCCCGCTAGCTGTTCCCCGGCAGAACCCAAGCAGCTGGGGAAAGAGGGCGGTTGGGTGACGGTGAGGAGGAAGCATAGTCTTAAACTGAAGCCCCAGGTACACCACCAACCTGTTCATGTGTCTAACCGTTTTTCCCCACTCGGCGACACACCCGCCGGGGGTCAAACTCTGG
>VUQG01038450.1:0-11125 GCA_015106755.1 Etia nguti
TGGATTGTTGATTACCTGACAGGAAGACCACAATATGTGTGTCTTCAGCATTGTGCGTCTGTAGGTATACATATTCAGTAATGCACATACATTCTTATATTTGTACATATATTTATTCTTATAAATCTCAGATTCCCATTCTTATATTTTGCTTTGTTCCTATGTTATTGTATTTTGCACACCTCTGTTGCTTGTGAAGCTTCACACAAGAATTTCACTTGCATGTGCTGTACCAGTGTACCTGCATATGTGATGTGACAATAAAAGTGATTTGATTTGATTTGATTTGATTTGACAAGGTGATCAGTAACACAGAGGCACCACAAGGGACTGTCGTCTCCCCTTTTCTCTTCACCCTCTACAACACAGACTTCAGCCACTGCATAGAGACCTGCCATCTTCAGAAGTTTTTTGATAACTCTGCGGTGGTTGGATGCATTAGTGACGGTGATGAGACAGAGTACCCAGCTGTGGCTCACTCCTTTGTCATGTGGTGCGAGCAGAATCATCTGCACCTCAACACGACAAAGACCAAAGAATTGATTGCGGACTTTATAAGGACCAGGAAACCTGTGACCTCTGTTTTAAATCCAGGGGGTTGATGTGGACATTGTGGAGGACACAGACATAATAAACTGGACTGGGTTAAAAACATCACTGCAAAGACATCAGGTTGAGGGTCGCAGATGCCAAAAGACTCAATAAACTGATCCACAAGATAATAATGTTGTGGGGATGGAGCTGATCTCCCTTAAGGTGGTATCGGAGAGGCAGATGTTGTCCAAGATAAGGGACAATAAACTACCCACTGAATGACACAGGAAATGACTCTTGTGCAACAGATACACACTTTTGCACATCCTCTGCAGTGAAAATAATAATATTTATAATTGAGTTATTTGTATATATTAAAGCTATTTCTTATATTTTGTAACTTTCTCATATATTGTATTGTTTCATCTAGTTCAGTCTATTACTGTTTTTATTGTCTTGAAGCAACTGTAACTATATAATTTCCTTAGGGATTAATAATTTATTCTCCCTCTGATTCTAACGATAAACTTCAGTGGTCATTTTTACAGCTTGAGCTTTGGACAGCAGCTCATCATATTAATTCAGAACCCATTTCATTTCACATAATTCACAGGGTTTTCAAAGGAATGCACACACCACTTTAAATGGGTAAATGCTGTGATTGTCTAGATGCAGCCAAATGATCTTCAGGCAGATGTGGCCCTGAAAGAGCTGTTTGTTAGAACTGACTCCTCCACTTCCTGCTGGTCCTGGAGACAACTTTCCCAGGTCTGAGGAAAGTAGCCCTATACATCTTAACCATGTTTGGCTCCACACACTACTATGAGGCAGTTTTCTCCACAGTGAACATATTCAAAATTAAACAGCATTCTAGGTTTACCAATGAGCACCTCCACGTGAATGAGAATGGCTCTAACTCCATTGGAGCCCACGTTGAAAATCCTGTCAGGACAAGCTTCACTTAAATTTTCCCACTGAGCAAAAATGTCAGGGAGCTGAATATAAGAGGGGAAGAAAGTGAACTTCTAAAACTAATCAGTCATTAAGATGTGTTGAGATGTATTATCTGTAAAATTGTTTGAGAATGTTCAGTCAAGATGTGAAAGACAAAAAAAGGGAAATTCAAGCTTCTCCTCACTTTAATTTTCTGAAGTTTACCACTTTACTTGAATATGCACAGTTTTCACATTTTATTTACTTGTTTCTTTTTTGAAATGTAGTACTACTTTTATTTAGGAAATGAGACAACATATTCATCAGTAATCATATATATCTATATCTGTCGATCTATATAAAAGTGAATATTGTCAAAATGTTTTTTAATTCTATTAAATTCATTCATATATTTTTAAAAAAGAATTAATTTGATTTCATAGGTATTTATTAATTGCATATGTTGATAGAACTACTAGGCTACTTAAATATATATCACACTAAATATTTAATAGCTTAAATAGCATGATAATCTTCCAGGCCTTTTTTCAAAACTTTTTCTCAAAGTGGACCCCTTTAAATTTTAGTTGAACACCCCTGTCTTTTATTTTTGCAAATAATATTAGTTTGGTGTGGCATCTTTAATGTTTACTGGCACAAAACAAAATTCTACAACAAATATTTATGTCTTAGGAAGACTCATTGTATATATGGACAAACTGGGAGCCATTTGATCAAAATATAATCATTTGGTGCCTAACTCAAAATTTTACTAATTGACAGACCACTTTTTCAAAAGATATTAAATCATTTAATCTATAATTTTCTCATATGTATTCTGTTGGGCAGAGGTCGGGAGATAAAGGAGACTAAAACTAGTATTAACTGAGAGTAATCTGTCTTAGGAGGACAAGTCATCTTCTTTTAAACACTCTGCCTTTATGTAAAAATGTTTCAAAGTTGTAGTAATAAACCTGTTCCCCCAATCAGAATTTTGTCCAATGTTAGATCAAATTAAAGGTATTACATAATGTCTGCTAAAACGTGTGTTTGCACCCACACGCAGAAAGTGTGATATTTTATTTTTTTGCAGGAACTTGGGTTACCTTTGGAGGTCAGGTCACAGATGAGGTAAGAGACAACAAATACCTTTACTTTTACATATAATTCAATCTCATTGTGAAATGAATGGACCCCATGCAGCCTCAGGTGACAGTTTTGTTGTGCTTTATTTGCACAATATGTCCTGTCTTTTCTTTATGTTGGGAGGTCAGCTTTTCAGCTGCTTCTCCACTCCACTCCACACTCAGCCGCTCTCTCAAGCCCCTGTATCACTGAAAATAGGGAGAGTCTGATTACTGAGTGGCAGCAGCTGCCCTGCCAGCCACCCTGGCACTGCCACTCAAGCCCGCTGCACCACCACAGAGACCATACCCCTGCCACACTCACGTTTAAGATGGTGTTCCTATGATTCAGATGAATATAAAATTTCTGAGATCACCATGAAATGACAGCAAATAAGAATGATCTTGTAATAACCACCGGGTGATCCGAGTGTTGGCATCTTTCATGCGGTGGAGTCACTGCAGCAGGGTGTGGTCTGAGCAGAGGATGAATGAGCGTCCCAGGAGGTAATAACAAAGGGAATTGACCACCCACCGAATAGCCAGACACTCTTTCTTTACAGTGCTGTACCTCACTTCACAGTCGGTCAGCTTCCGGGTGATGTAGAGAACAGGGCGGTCGTCCCCTCTTACCTGCTGGGACAAAATGGCCCTCAGCCCTCTGTTCGAGTCCGTCTGCAGGATGAAAGGGAGGGAAAGTTAGGTGTATGGAGCAGTGGTTCCCCACAGAGGGCCTTTTTCACCCACACAAACGCCGCCTGGCACCGCTCCGTCCACTGGACCAGATCTGGAGCACCTTTTTGAGTGAGATCGATCAAGGGGCTGGTCAGGTCCGCAAACCCGAGCATGAATTGGCGGTAGTAACCGGCCAGCCCCAAGAACTGCCTCACCTCCTTTTAGGTCTTGCAGCGTGGGCAGGATGCAATAGCTGCTGTCTTCTCCACCTGTGGACGCACCTGCCCGCCCCCCAAGTGGTACCCCACCTCCGTCCATCTGCTCACTTCTTCGGATTGGCCTTGAGCCCCTCCTGCCTGACTTCAGGACCATGGCCACCTGCTGCACATGCTCCGTCCAGGTGTCACTATAGATGATAATGTCATCCAAGTAGGCGGCATCATATGCAGGGTGCGGCCGCAGCACCCAGTTCATGAGGCGATGGAAGGTGGCTGGGGCTCCGAACAAGCCGAACAGACGTGTGACAAATTGGTACAAACCATACGGAGTGGAGAAGGCCATCTTTTCCTTGAATTCTACAGACAAGGAAATATGCGATGTAGCCCTTGGTTAAATCCAGTGTCGTGAAAAAGCGAGCAGTGCCTAACCAATCCAGGAACTCGTCGATCTGGAGCACGGGATTAGCATCAAACCGTGACACTTAGTTCACCTTGCGATAGTTGACACAGAACTGTATAGACCCATCTTTCTTCACTACGAGAACTATGGGGCTACACCAGGCGCTGTGTGACTCTTCTATTACTAACATTTTCTGGCTGAGATGCTTTTATCTTCAGGCTGCCTGTAGGGCTGTGAACACAAAGGTCACGCCAGGTTGCTTTTTAAAATGGTGCTCGATGAGCGAAGTACGGCCAGGCAGGGGGGAGAACACATCTGCAAAACGCTGTTGCAATGCGGCAACATCCGCTCTCTGGGCGTGTGTGAGATGGCTATCACGGTTGCTGCTTGTATCTCCAACCTTAAATAAAGCTCACTTGCATCTCAGGTGTGCCTGTAACTTGGGTCCTCTCTCTCACTCACCACATGTCTGCCACCGCAGCCGTGACAGTACGAACCAGCCATTATGGACCCAGCGGCATTCGGCCTTCCCGAGGAGCTTAGTCAGGACATTATTTACTCTGTGGAGAAGCTAATTAACCTTTGGCTAGATCACGAGGGGAGAGAGCTTCGTCACACTGTAGCGAACCGGCTACAGCGATTTATTTCCGGTCTCCCCTGGCTGCACAGGATTTTCTTTGCAACAAATTACTTCTCCAGCTGCCCGCAGCTCAGCCTTTAGTTCTGCCTGCAGCTCAGCCATTAGTTCTGCCCGCAGCTCAGCCATTAGCTTTGCCCGAAGTTCTGTTACCTGTTCAGCCAAGGGTCTCTGTACCTGCTGATCCTGTGTCTGCTTCTGCTGGAGGGTCCAAGGGGCCCGTTCAGCCTTCGTCTGCCTCTGCTGGAGGGTCCGAGGGGCCCGTCCAGCCTTTTGCCTCCGCTGGAGAGTCCGAGGGGCCCATTCAGCACTTCTGCCTCAGTTGGAGGGTCTGAGGGATCCATCCAGCCTGCAGTGCCATCACCTGCGGTTTCCACATCGTCGCCTGCAGCGCCACCAACCTTCTATCTTCAACCTTAAATAAAGCTCACTTGCATCTCTGCCGTGCCTGCATCTTGGGTCCTCTCTCTCACTCACCACACGTCTGCCACCGCAGCCGTGACACTGATTTCTCAAGGGGAAAATTATTCACACTAATAATGTAGAAGTCTCAAAAAAATTATAAAAACTGATGTATCAAATATGATACACTTGGCATTACAGGGTTAACCAGGCTCACCAGAGAAGCAGTTTCATCCTCTCTCCATGCTTTAAGGAGGTTTAGGTGATATATTTGTGTGGTTCCTCCCCTGTCTGACCGTACCACCTCAGAGTCAACAAAGGGCCCTTGCCACTTGTCGAGTAATTTTGAGCTGGAAGAAGGGAGTAATACAAGCACTTTCTCTCCCAGTGAAAATTGCCTGAGTCTAGCCCCTCTGTTGTACAGGTGTTGCTGATGTTCCTGGGCCTGGAAAAAATTCTGTTGTGATAACCTCCCCAGCATGTGCAGCTTTGCTCTCAGGTCCAGAAGGTATTGAATCTCATTTTTCGCTGGGGTTGGACCTTCCTCCTAGTTTTCTTTAATCAGGTCCAACACCCCCCGCGGCTTCCTGCCAAACAGCAACTCAAATGGAGAAAATTCCGTGGAGACCTGGTGCACCTCCCGCACTCCAAACAACAAAGGGTCTAACCAGGAATCCCAATTGCGTTCATCCTCGTGAATGAACTTTTGAATCACGGACTTTAAATGCTGGTCCGAATAGATTTAAATCCCAGTAATTCGTACAGCTCTTTCAGTGTGTGAGACATGAACGACATGCCCTGGTCAATCAGTATCGGGAGATGACCTGAAAGCACTACACTCTTTTCAGAAATGCAGCGGCACTGCTTCCGGGTATCACATTGCATAATCCATCAGAACTAATACAAAGCAATAGCCGCGTGCACTCCGGTGAAATGGCCTGATGAGATCCATTCCAATGCACCACCCCTCCACTGCAGTGGAGGCAGAGACCACACCCCTGCCACACTCATGTTTAAGATGGTGTTCCTATGATTCAGATGAATATACAATTTCTGAGACCACCATGAAATGACAGCAAATAAGAATGATCTGGTAATAACTTTGACTTTGCAAAAATTATGGTTATTGTCAACACGCATGTGTTCCTTTAAGCATCTTACTAAAGATCTCAATTGAAACTTATCCATTGTTGAAAGGAGAGGTTTAAGAAACATATGCATTTCCAGTTTGTCATTCTAATATTCTAATTCTAATATTTATATATTTAATCTAATATTTATTTTGTGTCGATTTTGTATCATCGAGGAAGAACAGAATGAACAATATCAGAGCCCCACAAAATGACTTCCAGCTGACCACTGTTATAATTTTCTCTGATAAAAACAATCAGAAACAGACTTCATGAGAGTGACCTGAGGGCCTGATGAAATGGCCCCTTGGCTCACTGGCCAGATTGTGGAACCCAACTGGCATTTCCCATAGAATACCAGAACTAGCAGGCCCACCACTGGCACCCTGTGCTTTTCACAGATGAGTGAAAGTAAGTACCAGTACCAAGATCTAGCAAGACAAGCACAAGCACTGTCAGAAGCCATAAGAAGGTCAAGGTCAAGGTCAAGTTTATTTATAGAGCACATTTCTAAACAGTACTTGACAATGTAAAATGCCACTAAAACAAATAAAATGCAAAACAATGATGCAGTAAAATATAGAAAAAAATCAAATAAGTAGATGACATAAGTCAATAAAAACAACTAAAACAACAACAACAACTAAGGCTGTTAAAACCAAAATGTTTTGGTCAAAGTGTGTTAAAAGCCAGACCATAAAAATGTGTCTTTAGTAACTATTTAAAATGGAAGACTATTCCAAAGTCTGGGACCTGCTACAGAGAAGGCTCTGTCGCCACGAGACTTATGTTTAGTCCGTGGAATGGATAAAATTTTTCCAGTTTTTAACTGGACCTCATGGTTTACTCTGGAGCATAAATAAATAGGAGCTCAGACAGGTAAGAAGGGCCTCGGCCATTACGTAACAAAAAGTAAGAGTTTAAATTGGATCCTGTAAGGAACAGGGAGCCAGTGTAGAGAGGCTAAAACTGGGGTTATATGCTCCATCTGTTTAGTGCCAGTTAGCAGACGAGCAGCTGCATTTTGGACCAGCTGGAGACGATAAAGAGAGGCGCCTGTATAGAAAGTCCTGAGGAGCACTGGAGAGACCCTGAACTTCCCCAGTTGTCGGAGATGGTACAGGTGCTGCCTAGCCTTTTTGGACTGGACCTGAATGTGGGCAGACCATGTCAGGTCTGAGGAGATGTGGACACCGAGATACTTGAAGGACTGCACCTTCTCCACTGGAGCTCCACTGATGACAATGGTCTTGTAGTTTTTGCGCTTACTCCTTCTGAAGTCCACTACCAGCTCCTTGGTCTTGCCGACGTTCAGCTGGAGGTGGTTATCCTGGCACCACGATGCCAGATTCTTCACTTCAACCATCTAAGCCGCCTCATCGTTGTTGGAGATGGCACCCAACACCACTGTGTCGTCAGCAAACTTCACAATGGTATTGGAGTCATGGGTGGCCATGCTGTCTGAAGTATAGAGGGAGTAGAGCAGCAGTGAGAGTACACACCCCTGTGGCACTCCCGTGTTGATGGTGAGGCTGTCGGAGACACACCTACCCACCCTCACCACCTGAGTTCTGCCAGTGAGGAAGTCCAACACCCATGCACACAGATGGCTGTTGAGTCCTAGATCCCTCAGCTTTGTGGACAGTCTACCGGGCATTATTGTGTTAAACGCTGAACTGTAATCAACAAACAGCAATCTCACATAGTTACCCTGTTTCTTGTCCATGTGGCTAAGGGTGGTGTGCAGGACATGGGCGATGGCATCCTCAGTGGATCTGTTGGGTCGGTAGATGAACTGGAGCTGTGGTGTTTGGGATGGAGGAGGAGATGATGTTCTTCAGCAGCCCCCTCAAACTTCATTACCACCAAAGTAGTCATTCAGGCATGAGGGCTTGTTGTTCTTGGGCACAGGGATGGTGGATCAGGTGGATCTCTTGAAGCATGAGGGGACCACAGACTTAGCCAGGGACTCGTTGAAAATGGAAGTGAACACACCTGCTAGCTGGTTAGCACAGCAACGCAGCAGGCGGCCGGTGATGCCGTCTGGTCCGGCCACTTTCCTTGTGCTCACTCTCCTCAGCACCGCTCGGACGTCGTGCTCTGCAATGCTGATCGCCGGTCCCTCTCTGATGACATCACTGTCCTCAGTTGTCAAGCAGTTGTTAGCATTAGCTGCCTGGCTAACTTCAAAGCGGGCGTAGAACTCGTTCAGCTCGTCGCAGTGTCCCTGGCTTTATAATGCGTGATTGTGCGTAGTCCGTGCCACACACTCCGTGTGTCGCCCTGGCAGAAGCGAGGCTCCACGCGCTCCCGATACCGGCGTTTGGCATCCCTCACCGCACGCTGCACACTGAATGAAGAAGCTTTGTCAGAGCTAGCATGTATACGAAGCTTACTTTATCTTAGGAGATGAACTACCAAAGAAAGACAGAAGTCATCACACATACTTGGTGAAGGTACAGCTGCAGCATTATGACCTGGACTAAAAATACGATTAAAAACCTTAAAAATACCTGAGGCTTGTGACTATTTGTTGACACTAGGTTTGAGACAAACGGAGTCTTTGCAGTTTTTACAGCCTCTTGGTAAGCAGAGAGACAGGTCCTAAGAATCTGTAAAGAAACATACAACCCTTAAGGTTGCGCGTATGTTCATTCAACCATGGCTCTGATAATGGCTTAGAGTGCACAGTCCTGAGTGGAGCGATAGAGTCCAAAATATCAGTATAGGTTGACTGAAGGATGTCAGAAAGGTCCTCAACGCTTTCACAGCTGGAGTTCATTATTCCAGAATCCATAAAAGCAACAGAAAATTTAGGCGCTGTTAAAGGATTAAGTGCTCGTCTTTTGCACGCTGGAGCACACGGCTTATACAGCAGCGCAACGTTAAAGTGAACAGCACAGGAAAATGATCAGAGACACGCAAGTCGGATATATTTCTGTGATGCACACATCCAGCCCCTGGGATAGCACCAAGTCCAGTATGGTTCCTTTTCTTTAATGAGTAGGACTGGTAACCCACTGAGTCAGGTTAAAGTAGTCAATAACATTTAGAAAGTTCTTGACCAGAGGTTTAGACTCGCGGCAGACATGAATATTAAAATCACTGAGGATTAAAAGACTGTCAAACTTAAGAACAATTCCGGCCATAAAATCTGAAAACTCTTGGATAAAGTCCTTATTAAACATGGGAGGATGATATATGAGGGCACACAGCAAAGGCACAGCACTGTTCAGGTGTAGCTCAAACAGCTGGAGTTCAAAACTGGAGAATGAATAATGCTGCAGTGTTTGATGGCAATGAAATCGGGTGTTGAACACGGTGGAACTCCCCCCTGCCTGAGGTCCAAGGGAGGCTGAAGAATGAGCAATCTGGAGGAACTAGCTTGGAAAAAGCTACAGACTCATCACATTGAAGCCATGTTTCTGTCAGAAACAGAAAATCCAGCTGCTGTGATTTAAAGAAGTCATTTAATACAAACGTCTTGTTTGCTAGTGATCTTGGATTTAATAAAGCCATTTGAAGGGTGCAGATCTTAACGTCTGAGGCACTGGCTCGGGTAAACGTGCAAAGGTTTCTGTAATCCACGCCACGTCCACGGGTTCGAGTCCACTTAGGGAAGCAGAGTACTGGGAGCAGTGGATCCAATGTCGTGGGAGCTCTAGGGACAACAGGCAGGATCCATCTAGAGGTGTACTCCGCTGGTCCTGTAGTTCCACGAGAAGCACAGAGATAAGCCCTGACTCTGAAGAGTGTACCAGTTTGCTTTCCCCGTTTCCTTGGGCGCTTCTTCCAAGGTGTGGCGTGAGGGTGGTGGCACAGGTAGGCCGGAACAGGCGACTCAAAAAGTGGTGGAGGAAGTCCATAACCTTCTCCTGTCACCGTTTGTTTAAGACCTAGATCGTAAGATGGTTTGATTTCTAATAGCAACTGGCGATTATACACACATAGACCTAGGACAACTTGAGACATTATAAAAAGGAATAGAGCTAGCGTCAGCCAAGACAAAACTGGCAAAGTGGACAGACGCAATGCCGACAGACACGTCGCCGTGCATACTACTGGCGCCATCCCTGTCCTAGACCCTGTCATAAGAAGATATTTGTGACCTTAACTAATGTTTTTTTCTGTACCGTCATGAGCTTTGAAGCTCTTCAAATAAACCATTGCTCTGCAGATGATCAGTTAGCTGTTTTACGGCTACTCTTTCAAGAATTTTTGAGACAAAAGGAAGGTTGGAGATTGGCCTATAATTACCTAGATCAAGTGATGGCTTTTTAAGAATGGTTTAATTACTGCCATCTTAAAGGCTTGTGGTATGTAGCCCAGTAATAAAGACAGATGGTCATATTTAAGAAAGAAGCATTAATTTATGGTAGGACGTCTTTGAGCAGTCTGGTAGGAATGGCCTCTAATAGACACGTTGATGATTTGGAAGAAGTGATCACAGAAGTTAACAACGATAAAGAGTCTAAAAACTTATCAGTAATATTGTCAGTAGCTGTACATAATGATATGTCTGTAAATGGACTGGTTCTTATATAGCGCTTTTCTACTCTTCTGAGCACTCAAAGCGCTTTACACAACTTGTGCATTCACCCATTCACACCCACTCATACAAGCACTTCTAAACTCAAGTGCAAACTAATGTACATTCACACACATTCATACTCCGATGGATGCATCGGAGAGCAATTTGGGGTTAGTATCTTGCCCAAGGATATTTGGCATGCAGACTAGGGGAAGCCAGGAATCGAACCACCAACCTTCCGATCAGTAGATGACCTGCTCTACCGCCTGAGCTACAGCCACCCCAGATATAGTAATTGGTGTCTGTGAGATGGTTATGAATAATTTTCTTCTCTTTTCCTTTGGTTAAAATTTTCCATCCATCCATCCATTTTCTTCCGCTTATCCAAGGCCGGGTCGCGGGGGCAGCAGCCCAAGCAGAGAAGCCCGGACCTCCCTGTCCCCAGCCACCTCCTCCAGCTTATCCGGGGGAACACCAAGGCATTCCCAGGCCAGCCGAGAGATATAATCTCTCCAGCGTGTCCTGGGTCTGCCCCGGGGCC
>VUQG01038453.1:0-18456 GCA_015106755.1 Etia nguti
GAGCCATTTTAACATTGGAGTCTATGGAAGAGTTGCAGGGAGGAGGCTGTGCATTGGTGACATTTATGAAAGAACCATAATATATACTACAATAATAATAACATTGGATGAAAGAGGACAACGATGGGGTAAAATGATCGATGTAGACCAAACACTGTGGACACAGCAGCAGTTTAGAGAAGATTTTAAGATAAATTTTCCCCCTCCTCCCACTCTGGCAGTTGACCCGTCTCACTCTAACCTCCAACATCCCGTCCCATACACACCCATTATAAACTCTGAAACGGGTAAAGAAAAGCATGAAACTTAAACTGGAGCTGAAGAAAAAGTATAATAGATATTGAAAAGATAAATACACGTTCAATAGTTGAATGTCTTGGCTTCGTTTTAAAGTTTGAATGGTGGCTCTAAGTCAACATATGTGGAAGTAGATACAGTTGAAAGAGGAGTTGAATGAGAATTTGAAGGGTCTCCCATTGAAATACATTATAAATTCTTGTTGAATAAATTTGAATAATTTAAAAAATATAAAAGTTAAAAATGAGAAAAATAGAAGCAGTCATGTCCAAAAGAAGAGGAATCTAACGGTGGTTGAATGGTTTTTCTAAGTTGAACAGTGTTGAAGGAGATAGTAATCAAAAAACGTACGGAATAGATACAAATAAAAATAAAAAGAATAAAGAATAGAAGAACAATACTGTGGATGCTTAATCAGCATCCACACTAATAATAATAACTGGACAGTCTCGTGGACTTACACTAAATCACATTACTTTAGTTTTAGTCAGCGTGGTGTTTGTCAGACTGACAGATCATGATATAATAATATCTGAGCCCACGGTGAAACCTGTCCACTCTAATCTCCCACGTTTAAAACAATAAAAGGCAGCATCAGATTATTTTAAAGAGCACTTGGTTCAGAGGAAGCCGCTCAACACACAGTCTCAGTGACCACGGACACTCAAGTCGACCCTGTCTGACTTTCTGATCAGTCAGTTATCCCTAGTACTATTATCCCTATTATTATTATTATTATTATTATTATTATTATTATTATTATTATTATTATTATTACTTCACGCGGCTGGTCTGTGTCAGCTCCACAGTCTGGTCCCCCCTTGTGTGTACTAGTCAAACAACATAAACTGGCCCCTGAGTGCCCGCAGGTCACTGCTCCCTGAAGAACCGACGGCTTTACCGTCCCTACAGCCGCGAACAGCCACACACAGACAGCGGTGTCGTGGACATGCTCGGCCGGCCTCGGTGGCCCTCTGCCCGGTCACTCACCTCCTCTCTGCCCGGAGCGGAGCTTCCACAGCTTCGGAGAAAGCAGAGCAGCTCCCAGAAACTCTTCTTACACTGTGACGCAGACGGACTCCTCTCAGCTCTCCACATCAAACCTACCACCGCTTCCTACCACGCCCTTCAAAGTAAAAGCCTCCCGCATCAACACAGTTCTACACTGGTCTCGGTGGACTTTTTTTTTTCTTAAGGTGGATTTTTTTTTCTTAAGCTGGATCTACTGTTCTCCTCCCAGTAGCTCTCTTTCATTCGTGACTCTCAGCTTTGCATGATTTACAGTTCAGAATTATCCTTCTGTGTCTAATTTA
Organism: Etia nguti; assembly: GCA_015106755.1. NCBI lineage: Eukaryota > Metazoa > Chordata > Actinopteri > Cichliformes > Cichlidae > Etia > Etia nguti. The sequence goes on from VUQG01038453.1 coordinate 1,611, forward strand.
TAATCATTACCTTTAAAATATAATACACGCTTATATATTATTAGCGTTATTTTGGTTTTTAAAAAATGTATTTTAATAATATGTTATTAAATTATTGTAATGTGATCGGGATGAACTGTGGACGTGTCACTGGCTCAGTAGGAATGACTGGTTAAGATCAGGCGTGGGCGTGTCGGAGTGCCAGGGTAGAATTTATTCCCCTGCGTCGGGAGCGCGCACCGATGTTTTACGTGAAATGGTGACAAATGAGTGTTTGTGGGTTACAGGAGAAAATGATCCATTAAATGTTCTCACGTGGCGCATCATTTCCGCACTGTGGCTCATATTTATTTGTATCCTCCTGTAACTCTACTGTTTAAAGAGCTAACACTGCCAATATTTCAGCAGTAATAAGTCATTAAAGTGTTTGAGAACTAAAAATCAAGAATGACAGATAGTGTTTGTCCGTGATTTGGACAGCCCAGTGCGCGCTCACGACGCAGGGGAAACAAATTCTCTCGGGGACCCTGGCACGACAACGGAGATCCAGCGGGATAGAAAGGATGTTATGTTCGGGGGTTCGGAGGCGAGGATGGGTGCCGTGTTTAGGTGGGGAATAGGACTGCAGACCTCGCCGGCTTCAGCTGCTGTCTCTGAGATCCCGTCGCTCATGCTTATCAAGGACGCTTTTTTAGGTGAAGGGTTTGGGGGCGGGGGGGTCTATAAGTTCGGTATTCTGTTTCTATCGCATTTTAATGTGTTTTTATTGTCGGGGGAGCTGGGAGGAGGTGGGTGGGAGGTGTAGTCGCAGTTAGTTTGGGGTTTTCAGTGTGCATTGTCATTAATTTGCAGTGGGTGGATCCTGTGCTGTTAAGCTGGTGTGGACAGATGCGGCCTTCCTCGGCTTAAAACGGAAAATTTCTATGAATAGAAAAACTGAAAGTTGTGTTTATCATTTACAGACACTGGTTTTCACTGTAACTCATTAAATGTAATAATTTATATCCTTATCCTTAAATTTCGATACAATTACAACCTATTACACCATCATCTGCTCAAAAATTCGTAAATTAAAACTTCATGAACAAAATAACTCACAAACATTAAAATATGATTTTTTTTACCCCTTGAAGTCAGTTTGTCCTCATGTAAACATGTTCATGCACATTCAAGTGTCTCCAAAGTGTTTTCTTCAAACAGGACACCTGACAAACAAACATCTAATAGTATTTGTACAGTAACAGTATCCGGAGTACTTTGGGTTCAAATCACTGCTGTGGTTGTTTTGGCTCAGCCAAACAGGTGTGGTTCACATCCATGTGTGTCCACTCATGATAAGGACACACATGTAGTTCTGCATTCACCTCATCAATGAATCCGAGTGAACGTTTGTCCTGCATTAACTGTGTGGGGTCTTCACCTTACAATAACACATTTGTTTGTTAACTGACGCTACATGAATAAAACTGAACTACAGGTGTTCCTGAAATGTGTCTTTATTAGAAGAGGACGGGTGGATGAGCACAGCCCTCTCAGCACAGGGCTGACACCACTTTGCCCCATATAATAAATACAACACAAATATATTAGGACAGATTACTAAACCAAGCTTACAGGTAAAAGTAAATTTACTGAACTTATCTTGTCAGCTCATGCTTTTCAAGGACAACGAGCAGCAAAGTACAATCAGCAGTGTTTGTTCTGATGAAGACTTTTAAACTGTAAGCAGCAGCGTGGTGAACAAGGATCTGTGTCCACAAACGTGTCCTCTACTCATTTAAGCCAGACGGTGACTGCTGTCCTCCTCTGTACTCTGAAACACGTTAAACATGGATCCGAGTGACTGTTTACAGGAAATCAATGTGTTTATCAGATATTAGTAAGAACAGGGTCTCCCTCTTTGTTTTCTCTCGGTTTGTTGGTGATAATGTTTTTTAATGAAAATCATTAAGAATCTTTTTTCCTGTGAAAGAACTCGATGGGCTTTTAGAAAACAAAGTTTTATTGGATTTTATTTTTTAATTAAATAAATAAATAATAAAACGAAAACGAAAACAGAAGGCTTTGGCCACAGTAAAAATGTGTCATGTATTTATAATTGTATAAATACTTGAATATATTCAGTTTTTGATTTTTCGTGTTCGAGCATCTTTTCTTCCTGTCACCCGCCTGTATTAAAACAAAGCCCTGGGCTCCCTCTGCTGGTTCATCAGTTGAGGACAGCTGGCAGAAAGCGCAGGACGACCCAGTGCTCTTACGTTGAAGTTCTTTCGCTTCCTGTGTCGTTGCTATTGCGCTTCCGTCACTCGGTGGTTTCCAGGCTGCTGTTCGGGGGGGGCGCCGCTGGAGGGCGCTGTCGGAGTTTATTGGGTGAGTCAGAGGCGCGTGAGTGACACACTTTCTGCTGTTTACTCTTATCTATTTTATTTTTCTTGGAGTTTTTTTTTTCAGTGCTTTTATTTCTGTGAACTCTGATGAAAAGCTGCAGAGCTGCGAGGAAGCGTCTCAGCTGCTCGCTTTAATAAAGTTTTTAGAATCAAAGACGTTACTGTTTATTACTGTTTGTCTGAAGTGCAGGCACGAAGCTCCAACAAAGTCAACACCACAACAGTTTTTCAAACTTTATTGTCAGACTACACAAAGCTTCCACATGATGACGTCTTCATGACATTCGTCCAAATTATATACAAATCAAAGGTGCTGAAGCGTTCCAAATACACAACCTGCTCCTTAAACACACGATCATCATGAAGTCTGCAACAAGCGTGCAAATCATCCGAAAGCAAAACACGTTCCCTGATGCAGAGAGTTAAGGTGCTGGAACAAAGACCAGGAGAGGAAAGGAAACTGAGAGAGGACGAGGGAGTGACGTCAAACCCAAAAAACCCGCCGAGCTCATTTTCACCCATTTTGTGGTGGAAAGTTCCAGACTCTTTGACTTTCAGTGCCAGTTCTCTGTGAACTGCCTGAAAACCATTATTGAGGTGTGTTACAGCCCAGTTTAGCAGATGGGAAGAGCTGTGGAAAAATCCCAGTGTGTCAGAGCGCTGCACACTGGAAATGTTAGTGCGCTCTGTTTGCGTTTACCAGAGCAGATGGCATTCACAGCACACACAGACTTCTGCCAGTTGCATAACTACAAGTGTTTGTGCTCAGGAAGGGAAGAGCAGGAGGAGCCTGACAGTCAACGAGGAGGGAAAACTCACCCAGCAGTTCTCCTTATTCCTGACTGGGGTAAACTTGAAAACACAGACTGTATATAAAGATGGACAGCATGGCAATCGCCCTCTGGTGGCAGGTTGCGGTAAAAGTTATAAACCCCAGCCCCTCCAAATCAAAGTGATCTTAAACATTTTCTTCTCATTAACAGTACCTCTTATATTCAGGTTTTCACCACTAACCAGGTGACATCTGCTGTTGGACAGGTCTAGAGACCAATCACAGACCATCTGTGAGCCTCTGGTCAGCCTGGAAAAACGAGGATTCTCCAGCTGGCTGGTGAAGCACTAAACCTCCCTGTGACCGCTTTCACCAACCAGGTGGAGAATTCACGTTTTTCCTTAGCAATCGGAGGTTTCCATGCAGTCGCTGACTGTGTTATAAATGCTAAGTGTAAATGATGTAAGCATGATGTAATTATGAAAATCAAGTGCAGAGACCCTCTGATGAAGTCAGTCGCTCACAGGCAGAGCATCTTTCATGTTACGTGACTGTCACTGCTGCTGGGTTTGTTTGCTGATGGTGCGTGCAGCCCTGACCCCTCCCTGACTTCACACCACATGATCTATAATTATGTCATAAAAGCTGCTCAAATTATATGATACCAGATCCGAAGGCCTACAAAACTCTGGGTGCTTATCAGAGTGTGGTGTCAGGACGGCTAACCACGAGTCATCGGTCACTGCCGAGGCATTTAACTAACTGACGCGTCCAATATGGCGGAGAGGTCATGAATAATGTGCGCTTATATCAAGCCTGAACGTCATCAGTGTTTGTCTGCACGTTCGTTTTTCTGGAAAAGGATTAGCGGGTTAAATGTCTACACTTTCAACTGAAGTTCCACGTACGGCCACTAGAGGGCTGCAAACTGCCAGAAAATAAAGAAGAACGTTTCTTTTGACTGTTACAGTATAAGAAATTATGAATGTATCTTTATAGCTTATGGTTTTATTTAGGAGCAGCTTTCAGTTCTCTCTTTGACCACTAGAGTGTGAGAAACTACCAGGACATTAGCAAACATGCACCGATTTGCCTGACAGCCTCTGTCGTGTGGCTGCAGCACAGCGACACCTGAAGAGCCGAAACTGAACTGTTTCAGAACAGAGAAACTCCAGGAAACTGAACCCTCTGTTCACATCAGACTTTTGTGCATGAGATCAAATCCAGTTTAAGAAAAAGGGCAAAGCCCTCCTGGCCTTGATTAAGTCGAACATGCTAGCTTGGACTCTGGACATGTGTGTGCACTCTGTAGCTGTCCTGCTGTGAATGAGAATTAGAATCAGGAAGCGAATCAAAGCATTTCTGATGCACATCGTTTTGGACTCTAGGGTTGGGGTTTGTAAAAGTGAACAGTGCTCTGTGCACGTTTCAAAAGTTTCTGTTTGCGGGAACATTTCTTCACACAGAGGCGCTGAGCAGCAAGCAAAGTCCCGCCGTGTAATTAAGGATAGAGGCCAGCGAGTGCTGGGCGTGGACCTGAACTCTGACTCTCTGCTTTGAATCCTCACTGCACGGATTTAACACACACACACACACACACACGTTTATGTGCACACAGAGGTGTTTGTGTGAGCAGCTCTCACAGAGCCTCTCCGGACTCGAGCAGGAGGACAGCGAGACCATGAAAGCGCCTCGGCCTTAAGGCGAGTGTGAAACACAAACACGTTCTCTGCTGACCGACAGCGGCGCAGCCCCGCCTACACGCTCATCCAGCTCAGCAGAGCCGGAGTCGTGGTCGCCGTCCAAGCGAGTGAGCGGTGTTGGCTGCTAACCCTGGCACTCGTGTTCATCGGCATCCATTTTAACCTGTTTCAAAACAACTTGTTTTATGAGGCCATCTGCTCTCAATCAGAGCAGCTGGGAAAACGCGGTAGAGCGCCTGCGGAGCTCTCCGTCGGAGCAGGCCTCAGCAGACCTCGCTGCTGTCGGACATGTTTACATTCAGAGGCGTCAACCTTAAACCGACACAGCGGTGTGTATGAGTCATGTTTCAAAGACAGAGCGGCAGACGCACTCGTCCCACTCTGGACAGCGTTCACTGCGGCCAGCTGCCACAGTACGTCTTGTTTTCATCTTCATAATCTGCACCGACAGGATTTCATCATGTGGCACACAAATGTTCTTCCACGAGGCCGTTATGTAACGCAGATCTGCAGGAAGCCAACGCGCCCTCGTTTTAACGTCAGCAGACGGAGTCGGCACATTCATACTCTTTAGTATCTGTGAGCGGCTCTCCTGCTCAATGTGCATCAGGTGAATCTGTGCAACACCTCTGACAAACCTCCTGCACAGCTCAGCTCCTGCCTCGCTGCTGTCAGCTTTTCAAACTCTGCATGAACGTTGGTTTGAGTTTGAAACCACTCAGAGCACTCATCATTTCATGCTCTGGGAATGAGACTGGAGGAGTTCTCATCTGCAAACATGGGCGACAACTTAAAATAAAGACGTGAATCTGAGAGCACCTTCAGCGCTTTGTCATGAAAATTCATTCTCAAACAGTCTTAATGTTGATTTATTATCTCTCAAAATGAAACTGAGTGCTGAGCTGTAGCTGAAGAGGTTTTCTATGGGGGTTCATTGTTGGCTCTTTTGAAGCATGAACTCTGGAGGTGTGAGCCTCTGTGAGGTTCTTCAAGTCTCTAGAGATCTGCTATGAAATCTATTTTCTAAAGATATTCCTGCAGTTGTGGCTCTGATGATGAGGATGGAGTGATTCATCAGTAAAAGCATGCAGCAAGCCCTGCTGTTTCTCTGATTTGTGTTTTTGCTGTAAGTTGTCGCCCATGTAAATCTATGAACTGAGAAAAAGACGGAACACCTGGACAGGACGGAGCACTAACACCCAGCCGGCAGCTGGAGGCAGAGCCTGGATCTCTTCTGTCTCTGGGAACAATCGTGTTGTTTGTCTCATAGATTCAGGAAGCCTGCAGACCGCAGACTGTCTGCCCACTAATGACTTTACAATTACAGTCGTTTGATCGCAGTACGGCACCTGAATGAGCCACAGCTTTTGGTAACAGTTACGCTGCAGTCCATAAAGTCTGAGCGAGATCTAAAGGCTGTGAAACAGCCTGCGGTCGACGGCTGCTGACGTGAACCTTCAGTTCATGAAACGCTGACAGATTGAATGTAAACTGAAGGAGAAAAGTGAGCGCAGAGACAGCAGAGATCACCGCTCGGCTCACAGCGCCTGCAGCCTGAGTCATGTTAGCACCTCGTCCCCTTCCAGCTGTTTCACACTCGGGCCATTATTCCATGGAGTCATCCTCACCCACTTTTACTAAGGATTTACAGATCACTTACATGCCACTCACACACCAAACCATTAAAATCCCCCAGCTTCAGTTTCCTGATGAGACACTCTTTATAAACTGAGTGAAAGGCTTTATGAACCACTAACACCAACAGCACATCAGTGAGTTATGAGAACATCCCCGGGCTCAGCTTACCGTTGGGTTTTGTTGGTAAAATGCTAAAGAGGCAAATTTTCATTATCTGTGACAGGTCAGAGTATCTTGATGGACACTGAGAGGTTAGCCGTAAAGAATCTGCAGATGTTTAGACTCATGAGACTCCAGCAGGTCCTGGTAGTGGGAATTCCTGTTAAACTGACATGAAGCCCAAACCTCACCTATGAAGGATGATGATTAATAAAGCTATGAGTTTCTACCGTGGTGCGTTACACGGTACCACAGTGGACGGTCAGAGTGTGTACATGCATGTGAAACCTCTGTGGCTTCACGCGGCTGTCCTGTTATCCAATCAGAGTGCAAACATTCCCAAACCTCGTTACAGGATCAGAGCATCAGAGGCGCTTCGTCTCCAGGACAGCAGCAGCAGGAAGGGAACACGTCCCACAAACACGCGTCATCGGTTTCCAGGTTCAGTACACGAAGGTCACCAGCAGCTCCTGCAGGTGGTCTGCAGCCATCTCAGCTGGGTCATCAGAGGGGGGCGGGGAAAAGGGCAGCAGAGGGAAGTGCTGGGAAAGGGTGGGGGCAGGCAGTCCTGCCACGCTGTACGCTTTCAGGGTGGAGAACCCGTTCAGCACGGCCACATCCACGAAGGTCATGTGCAGGAAGGAGGAGGAGCCAAAGGAAAGGGTGTCCAGCTCTGCCGTGACCCCCGCTGGGGGGGAGAGGGTCATTTCCTGGTCAGGGTATGGAGCCTGCGGCACGGCGCTGTGGATCCCGAGGGTCCGCAGACCCCGCAGAGCCAGGTACCGGCTGTCCACAGGTTTGATCCCGCAGAACGACAGGCGCAGGTGGCCCACCGCGCTGCCGTTCAGTAGGTCCTCCAGGACCCAGAGCTCCTTCACCCACACCGCCAGCTGCCCCGCCTCCCGCAGCCCAGCGGGGGGCAGGGCGGAGCGCGGCACGCTGTGGCAGCGGCACAGAGAGTTCGCCAGCACTTCGTCGCAGTTCCTGACGGGGGCGGAGCAACTGCAGTTACGCAGGCTGCGGCACGTCACGGCACCGCTCTCGTACAGTAGGGTCGTATTGGCCCTCGGGGAAGCTGCATGTGTGGGGGCGGAGCTTGTCGTCTGGGGGCGGGCGGCGGTCAGGAAGAACAGCAAGCACAGTGACCATGGCAACAGGGTAAAGACTGAGACTGGAGACATCTCCATGGAGACCAAACAGACTACATCTTCACCAGGTGGAGAGAGAGGACCAACCTGAGAACACACGGGGGGAGGGGGGGAGGGTTAGCATGGACAGCACCAGAGAAAAGCTCGACTCTGCACACACAGACACGCACACGCAGACACACACACACACACACGCACGCACACACACATACACACACACAGACACACAAAACACACACAAAGACACTTGTTTGCATATCTTAGTGAGGACATCTAATTGACATTGCCATCATCATGACATCATTTCCAACTTACACTAACCCTCAGCCTAACCCTAACCTAGCTGTAACCCTGACACCAAAACCACATTTTGAGCCTCAGAAATGTCTTCAAACTCGTGGGGACGGCATTTTGTCCCCATAAGGACTGTTGGTCCCCACAAGTATAGCAGCATGCCAGTTTTTGGTCCCCACAAAGATGTCTAAACATGGTACACACACAGACACAGAGACACACACACACAGCTTTATGGGCTGGTTTCCTTCCAGGCCTCGGGCTGGCGCTGGGCTGATGGAAGTTTCCTGTGCCACGCTGCGCTGCGGTCAGCGCGGCTGCGTCCCGCCGTGTTAAACGCTCAGGAATGATGAAACACTGCTCTCTTTATTCTCCGGCTCAGCAGCCGTGGAAAAGTGGACTGAATACGCAGTCTAGACCTCCAGAGTCAAACTTTCCCCGCTTTTTCTCCGAAGGAAACTTTCCAGAGTTTATGTCGGACAAAGTCGACTCAGTTTTCCAAAAAACACAAACAAGTGATGCATTCAGTAAGTTCACAGCCATTTCTTATACTTCACTAATAACTTTAAATGCAAAGTTTCTGCAGACATCACTCAACCTGTGACATGTCTGAAACCTGAAATCATCACGCCGTCGTGGAAAGGTCAGAGGTCACTTTAGACCCTGCTGCTGTTGTAAACACTTTAATGACAATCAGACAAACACAATGATGTGCTCACTTCTCCCGTCGGCACTCGGAGTAATTTTCCTGCAGTTCCAGCAGAGGCTGAGACACTGGGATCATTGTTCCCACACTGAGCGCTGTGAGGACAACCTGAGGAGGAAGGAGGAATTCTTCACACGTGATTTTATTTTATTCTGCAGGCTGAACTCTCGCTCTGCTGCCACGCCGAAGTCACCAGCATCACCTCACACCCTCTGACATCGATCAGCCCTCGGATTGGCCACACTGATAGAAGATTGGCCTGTGCAGATGCAGGGATTCCTTAGCGACAGGAACGAGAACATCTGGCTGTGTTTGCTTCACATGTTCTGGGGCTTTAAAGTAAAGTCTGTGAGAGCTCCATCCATCATCCATCATCAATCATCCATCCACCCATCCTCAATCTATCTATCCATCTCATCCATCATCAATCATCCATCCTCCATCCATCCTTGATCGATCCATCCATCATCAATCCATCCATCATCTATCATCCATCCATCCATCAATCATCCGTCAGCGACAGGACCGAGAACATCTGGCTGTGTTTGCTTCAGATGTTCTGGGACTTTTCCTGTTTACATTCATTAAAATCATTTCATTTACTCGCTTTACGCCCCAAATGAAACGGTGAGCACATCCAGACTCACAGACAGGTGTTTCACAATTTTGTGTTTGCTTTTCTTTTGGTTTGTGTCCACACAGCTGTACAAACAGATTCAAACATCAGGATTACTGAACGTTTAAGTGAACTCTGAACCAATAAAACTGTTTACCTGGAACAGTTTAACTTCCTTTGAAAGAACAGTTTTCATGTTCCCGCCAGCCTCCAATGAACCACCTCCACCAATAAATAACGTTGCTCTGAAAACGTGACTGGACTGTGAGGGCACACGAGGAGGTACGAGCCGCCGGCAATGACCCTGACGTAAACACATCGATGGAGCGCTCGCTAACTGCGCTCCACGTGACAGGAAGAGCTTGTGGCAGATGGAAAGTGCTGATGTGGTCACACGGTGGTAAAGGTAAGCTTTAAGTGGCCCGAGACAACATCACAGGAAGTTTCAGTTTCATCCTATGACAGAGTGTGGTTACTCAGTCTAGTTATTGTTCTAGTAAACGGTTGAGCCGCTGTTCTTCTTATTAAAGTTCCACTGAAATCATCACTGAGGCGACGCCTGTGCTTACATCTGACTTCATGCGGTCTGCCATCACTCAGTATGTCCCTACCATCATAAATATCATTATCAGCTCTCTTTGAACTATTGAGACATGATTTTGAGGTGATATTGTGCTGTTTTGCTAACCTGCTCATGTTTCTAATAAATCCCTCCCGTTCTTCGTTCCATTTTCGTTGGTTTTGTTGTGTCTCAGATTGTCGTTTTACTGAGCACTGTTTCTTTGCGACCTTTGGAAAACCAGAGTTTATGCAGATGTCATAAATGTCAACAACAAACATGATGTTGGCTCTGAAAGCATCAGTGAGGCAGACCTTTCAAAGGTTTTCACATATTTGTGTTGTGGTGTTTTCTGTGTTGCGTGTCTGAAGCTGCACTGATCCCAGGTCAGTTTGTGGTTGAGAACACGCCTGTGCTGAGCTTGTGCCGCGAGTGCTGATGCAGTTTAAATGCTTCACTCGGTCTGTATTTATATGCTGAGTGGGATCCGTCTCTTTGGGCTCGCGCTCGTTTTTATTGTGTCTTTGCTCCCTCGTGTGCAGACTGTTGGGATATAAAACGATCAGCAGGTATTTGAGGCTGACCCAGCTCTGCTCGAGATGCTTCTGCACTCACGGCTTCAGCAAACACTTCTCAGCTCTGCACGCCACTTTAGCAGCCACAGGGGACGCTATTTATAGAAATGTTCCCAGACTTTGTTTCAGGGAAGATCTTTTCTCAGAACACAAACCGGTAACCTGTCAGCCTTTTATGGATTTCAGTGCAGTGTAAACAAGTGTGTGTGTGTGTGTGTGTGTTCGTGTGTGTGTTAAGTAAAGTCAACCTTTTACTCGTTTATAAAAGCTGGATAGACTCGCCATGACATCACACACTAGTTTAGACACTTCACGGTCAGCACCATCTTTTATTTGGAGCTAAACAGAGGGTGCAGTGCTAAGATATCAGCTAATGCTGGCTAGCTTGGTTAGACTTTATAGGAACCTGTTCATTAATGCTCTCATCATCACTCAGCCTTCCTGAGCAGTCTGTTGGTACAGTGACCTCACAACAGCCATATTATTGGTCACATGATGCCATTAAAAATGCTCCAACAGCACAAACACGGTGCAGAGGTCCACTTCATGTGAATCTAGCAGACAGCTAGCAGCTACAGCCGCCTGTGTCCCCATCCACCTGTCAGAGGCCATGCCCCTGATTAAGGCCTTATGCTCATGTTTGTTTCTGCTGTAAAGTTGGATCTTTTAACATGGGAGTCTGTGGGACTGTCTCCATGCTGGAGCCTCTGCTGGACGTTAGAGGAACTGCAGCGTTGGCTGGCGTCTGCTCTTTTTTTCCAGTTGAGTGCACTAATTAAACTCAGGTGTTTAATTTGGATGTTAATTAGCAGGTAACAAGGTGGCAGGTGTTGATTCGTCAAACTTTGGATTCTACAAGTCACAGTGGCCACCTCCATCTTTTATATATAGTCTGTAGAGTAAAGCGGTTAAAACGAGCCGTCGGCCATGAAAGTCCGTTTCTGGTGAGATGACTGTGCAGCTATAAATAAACGTGACTTCAGCGCGGCTGGTTTACAGTAGCAGCTGCCCTCCGTCCTCTCCATCCTCCACCGTCTTACCTCACTGCTAATATTAGTCATAGTCTTTCCAGCTGTTCCCAGCATCTGGCCCTCCCACTCATGATACCAGTCGCTTTCTGTGTGTGTTCCCTCGCTCTCTCCACCACTCCCTTTCTTCCATCTCCATCTGTAATCCTGCAACGAGCTGCAGCTGCGGGGCCGGATGCTGGAAATCGACCACTGAAAACACATTCCACACTCTGACACGACACTCTTCTTCCTCTCATGTGATTGTGTGTCATATTTGTGCTCTTTTAAAGCACCTTTGTTCCGTAAATATCTGTCACACGTGTGCGACAAAGACAAACGTGTTGCTCGGACCACAATACGCGAGCGGCGGCTGACCCGAGGACAGAAAAGCGACAGCGAAACGAGCTGGGTGGGGTTAAAGCGTTTGAGTGCGAGGTGGCCACCGCTCGTTAAAGGAGAGGCTCAGCACATTCCTCTGACATCATGCTCCGCCACAGGCACCCACCCTAATCCACCCTTCCTTTCTCCTTCTTCCAGCTACAGCTGGTTTCTTCCTCCATCTCCCTCTGAGCAGCTGCAGCTTCACAGGCAGAGCTGAAAGTCTCACAGCTCTGAACACTGAACGTAAAAAACGATTATCTTACATGATTTACTGATTTATCCCTGAGCAGTTCACCGTGTTCCTGTGACCCAGTGGGCTGCATCATGTGCTCTTTTAACCACCAAGCTCAGACCTTTATTGTGGCGTCTTCATGGTAACCGTCTCTAAAACAGCTCACAGTCACATCATTATCCATCAGAAATTTAAATGTGGTTAAAAAAATTTGTTGCCTGCAGCACAACAAGACAAGCCCAGACATGTCTGACAGCGAGAGCCACATTTTAGCTTTGATGATGATTGAATACCTTAAAACACAGTTTACCTGCTGTAAACATCGATTATATGAGCCCAGCAGTTTTATTCTACCCTCCTACCATCACAGTTATGGAGGATGTGCTGTGATGATTACATATATTATGGCAACAGATCCCAAAGTGCAGGAAGAGAAAGTCATTCATTATTATTATCCATTATTACGAAGGTCCAAGTAAAGTTTACAAGGTAGATCGATGTAGGTGAGGATGACGAGAATCAGGAGAACAATAAAAGATGATCAGCCTTCAAAGTAACGCAGGAAAGCTAATATCAGGTTAAAGCTTTTTGTCTGCTGTGGTCTGAATCAGTTGGAGCTTTGGTGTCTGTTCACACAGAGTGAAACAACGCGTCACTACAAACCAGGTGGGAATGTTCAGTCTGCTTATTGGCCAGGCGTTTCTGAGGCAGGAGCGACAAAGGTAAACACAGGAAGGAGGCGCTGTGTTCTGGACTGAAGGATAAAAGGTGCCCTCTGTGTACTCCACACATCACAAATGAAGCGCTTTGGCGATGTTTGGAACCGAGTCGAGACCTCGTCCGACCTGAGTAACCAGCACATGTGTGAAAAACTCACACTAAACAAGACATCAGACATCAGACAACAAAACGAAAAAACACTAAAAACAAGTAAGGGCTAAAACACTCAAATCAAAAAAGTCAAAAAATCAAAATCTGTACTCTCAATGTGCGGGGAGGCGAACGAGGAGAGGCCAAAGAAAAGCCCGGGTAATAATCCATGAATAATAATCTGCTGGTTTCCAGCGTTCTCGGCCGGTCAGCCTCCCATATGTCCGATTGCGAGTCGTCCATTTCATGCATGTGTAACACGCAGAGCGGTGCAGGCAAACAGACACGCAGCCACATGCTAACATGTCGTTAGCCTCGTCACTCTCCTGTCAGTGAGACCAAATTAAACCACAAGGTTTTTAACAACAAATCTAATGAGACACTGAAACCCCGTTACCTGACTGAACAGAGATAACAGATTAGATTAGATAACAAAGGAAACAATGCTACAGCTATCAAGAGGTCAGAGCCTCAGTATGAGCAATGAAAGGATGAACACAGTCAGGTACAGAGCTGACTTTAGTTTTGCTGCATCGCCTTCAGAGTGCTCCGGTAAACTCGGTCAGGTTCATTACCTGCTCATCTTTCCTTTATTTTCAGCTGTTGAGAGCAGATCCTGGAACTGACTGTAGTTTGGCGGAAATCATAAAGTTTAAGCATTTCTTTCATTATGAAAATAAAGTTCTTAGAAAGAATATCGGCGTCGGCAGGTCATTGTTAGAGAAAAGTCTGAAAGCATGGGCGGTGCATCTCTAGTTTGGAAGCGTTGGGGCTGCATGTGTTTAGAAAGGCTCAGAGATCCAGACGTAGACCCAGAGAGCTTACATGCAGCAGCAGAATGATATTTCTCTCATACCAATATAAGCAGATGTTTGAGTAAAACACTGATTTGGGGGAAATTGTTGAGCAGCCTGAGGTGTACCGGGTTAATCTGCAGTTCCACCTCTAAGACCAGCTGAGTAAAAAGAAATGACTGTGAAGACGCTGTGAGGCTCTCAGTGACAGCATCTCCCTTGTGTTGTTTCATTGCTGATGAAGATTTTGCTGTGTGTGAGAGTGTGTTTGCATCACTGACCTCCATCAGCCTTTCACTGGAGGTTTAAATTTGTGCCCAGTGGTTGCTGCTGCTGCAGAGCCCCCCCCCAAAAAACTTTTCCCCACATTGAGATCGCAGCCTCTTTATTTTTAAGTAGATGGCAGGCTGTGAAACTAAACTCCAGACTCTTATACCTGGGCATCAGTCATCCATCATCCATCCAATCATCCATCCATCCATCCAGACTTAAAGACGACCTCTCAAAGGGTCAAACATACGATCTGACAGTAAGATTATTTAAAAAGAGTACATATATGGACTTTACCTCAAAGAAACCTCTACAATCTTGCCATTGTGAAGTTTCCTTTAAATGACTAATAGATTTTTATCATTAAGAGTTCATGTACTTGTATCCACTTGTGAGAGATTTCCTTGGAATATGAAGATATCCGCTGCGTCTGTGTGAAGAAGTGTTTCTCTGTGTCTGTGGAACCTGAAAGTCTCAGATCCCGGAGCTCTTCAAAATGTGCTGAAGCTTTAAAATGAGCACATATACAGGCTGGGACACTTACAGCAGTGAATCTCTCTGAGCCGTTCTCCTGGCCAGGCTCTAACAGCGCACAGGTAAAAAGTCAGTAAAATGTGAGGCTATCCACCGACTCAAACGTGAAGCTGCGCTGCCTTCAGATCACGTTACCGTCAGAGGATTAGCCCGTGAGCTCTGGGTTTGCTTTGATGCTGAGGCTCCTGGACGCGATGACTCGACCCTACGAGGTCAGAACATGCGGTGAGTCTGTGGGTTTAGCTGTGAGCGGCCATCAGGACAGACGGGTGATGACTCAGCTCTCTGCTGGTTTCTCTGTGATCTCAGCAGCGTCTGCTTCTCATTACTCATTACCGATCCTCTGGACCCACCATCACAGCTCCAATCACACACAATCATTCACAGACATCAGGGTGTGTGTGTGTGTGTGTGTGCGTGCACTCACATGTGCGGCTCACAGCGGGTTCAGGCGGCACGGAGCTGCCGTGTGGCTCCGGGCTGATCCGTCCTGCTTCCTGCGGCGGTGAGAGAGCAACAGCGTCCACATCTGTCTGCAGGCTGGCAGGAAAAACTCATCCCTCTGCCTGCGAGCAGGGAGGGAGGGAGAGGAGGTCGGGATGGAGGCAGAGCCGGGGTTGAGAGGAGGAAGGAGGCGAGGGAGCCCTACTCTCTGCACACTGTGTGGAAACTTTCCTCATCAGATGGAAGAGCGTGACCAGCTCCCTGTCCATGTTCTCTGCCCGCTTCTGCATCTGCGCCTCCTCCTCAGCCTCACTCTCCTCCTCCTGTGGACCCGCCTCCCGTCCACCAGGACGCAGAGCGTCTTCTCCATCAAACGTTTAAGAATGCAGCCATCTTGTGGCTCCTCAGGTCATTACAGGGGGAAAAGGAGAGAACCATTCAACAGAAGCCTCGCCGTGTGCTCGTTCAGACTGCAGGACACGAAACCACTGAAATGTCCCAAACCTGGCACGTGTAGGACGGCCCTGTAATGACTCAGATATCAGCTGAGCATCTGAAGGTGGAACAATACTAAGTTTAACTTTCACCTTCAGCTGCAGAATCCAAACTCACATCTTTCACTTTAACCCACAAAAGCCACTCTGGGTTTTATAAAAGCTTAATGTCTGAACATTTCACAAGGTGATGTCCATAACAGGAACATGAGTGAATAAAGAAATATTTAGCTCAAAAATGTAATCTTGCTTCAACGGCAGGTGAGAAACCGAAGGGTAGCATGAAGTTGTTGCTTCTTTCTTAACAAAGGCTTTCACGTTTAAAGTGGCAGGAGTGCCACACGTGCAGCATGCTGCACAGGATGTAAGTGTAAGAATAATACTCATATTTCTAATTTCTGTTTCTGATATTTCTCCTCCAGACGCTTCACTGTCAGTAAGAACGAGTGAGTGAGTTGACTCACTGCACCATCTTGTGGAATAAATTGGTATTACATAAAAGTGCCAGGTTTGTTTTTATGTCTTTTAGCAGCTTTAAATAATTTGGTTTTGAAACATATTTAATGAGTTCTGTAATTCTTGCTTCTGGTCTGATACCTGCTGTGTCCAGATTTACCACTCGAAATCACATGACCAATTAAAGATGACACAGCAAACAAAAGCTGCCACACTGAGGCTGTGTCCCAAACAAGCGACCGCACGCTTCGCGAACTACGTACGGCGGGTACTACGAAGTACGAGAAGTGCGGAAGTGAGAGGCTTGTGAAATGGGACGGTCTGGCCTTCGTCGCGCTGCTCAGGTTGCCTAGCAACCATGATACTAACCGCTGGAAACGTTTCATACAGCATTGTTTGACAGAAATGAAGGAGAAACAATGTTTTTTTGGTCGTTCATTTTTTTAATGACATCACTTTGATAAGTATCTGAGGCTGAGACCACGTGACTGTAAAAACATGATTGTTGGGCTTCATTTCTGTACTGAACACTCATTTTAAGATAAGCTAGTAAATAACAATTAGCTAATGTTGTTCATGAGACTAAAGTCATCTCACTTTGGTAATGTCAATATAATATGGCCAATATTATATTTATTATTAGATTATTATGATATATTACAGAAGTGAACTTGAACTCTGTGTCAAATACTGAGCTTCAGTAAAGATTCAAGTTGCAGTTATTTATATTTCCTATCACCTTAAATCTTCACTCAAACACAAGTATCTTTGACAGTGTATATATAGAATAGTATATATAGTGTATATATAGAACTGAAACAAACA
>VUQG01038457.1:0-24484 GCA_015106755.1 Etia nguti
TCTCTGAGACAGCTTTCTGTATCCTTCCCCTAAACCATGATGGTGGACAATCTTTGTCTTCAGGTCATTTGAGAGTTGTTTTGAGACCCCCATGTTGCTACTCTTCGGAGAAAATTAAAAGAGGAGGGACACTTACAATTGACCCCCTTAAATACTCTCTCATTATTGGATTCACCTGTGTATGTAGGTCAGGGGTCACTGAGCTTACCAAGCCAATTTGAGTTACAGTAATTAGTTCTACAGGTTTTGGAATCAATAAAATGGCAACAGTGCCCAAATTAATGCACCTGCCTGATTTTGTTTAAACAATTATTGCACACTTTCTGTAAATCCAATAAACTTCATTTCACTTCTCAAATATCACTGTGTGTGTCTCCTATATGATATATTTAACTGACATTTTTTATTGTAACAACCAACGATTTATACAGGAAAACAATGACTATTAACAAGGTTGCCCAAACTTTTGCATCCCACTGTATTTCTAATGTGTTGCTTTGAGTCGGTTATCAGTCATCCAAGGTAGGGAGTGAGACTGAGAAATATTACTCCTAGCATTTGTCCCGCGTAGCAGGGTCCGCTTTGCGACAAATCCATCTCCATTTGGCACAATCGAGGGCGTCTTCTGGGGCGGCATTGACGATCTTCATGTCTTCCTTTATTCTATCCATCCACCGTTTCTTCGGCCTGCCACGGGGTCGCTGGCCACCGGGTTCAAGCCTCATTGCCGTTTTCGCCACTGAGCTGTCGTCTGAGCGTAATACGTGTCCGTACCACCATAGCCGTGCCTCGCGCATTTTCTCCGTGATTGGTGCGATGCCGAGCCGCTTTCTGACGTCTTCATTCATGACTTGGTCCCAACGCGTGAGGCCTAGACACCACCTGAGCATTCGCATTTTTATCGTGTGCAGGGCCTGTTCGTGCTTGGCGGTGGCTGGCCAGCACTCCGATCCATACAGGGCAACCGGGCGGACTACAGTCTTGTAAATCTTCGCCTTGAGATGGTCTGGCATTCGACGGTCGCATAGCACACCCGTCACTTGACGCCACTTCATCCATGCGGCATTGACCCTTGCTCGCACGTCCGGAAAGATATCCCCGTCGCCACTGATCATCGAACCCAAGTACTTCAATTGGTCGGCCTTCTTCAGGTCTTCCCCGTCGATGTTAATGGTGCCATCAGTTTGGGGGCCAGCTTCCATGTACTCGGTCTTCTTGATGTTGAGTCTCAAGCCATGATCGGCCAGGCGCGTCTTCCATTGCTGCGTGTGCTGTTGCAGCTCACTTCTAGATTGATCCGCTAGGAATACGTCGCCGGCATATAAGAGTGACCATGGGTGAGGTTGTTGGAGATCAGCGGTCACGGTGTCCATGCATAGTATAAACAGGAGAGGCGAGAGTGCCGAGCCTTGGTGTACACTTACGTTGATGGCGAAGGGCGGCGAGACCCCCACGGGGCACTTGACGACGCTGGTGACGTTTGTGTACAGTAGTTTGACCCAGTCGACATAAGCTTCTGGGACTCCATGAGAACGTAGGGCATGCCAAATAAGATCGTGCGGTACTCTGTCAAACGCCTTCTCCAGGTCAAGGAAGGCCATGTGGACTGTCGATTTCTTCTCCCGGTGTTTCTCCACAAGCAGCCTCGCAGCATGAATGGCGTCAGTAGTGCCAGACCCCTTGACGAAACCGCACTGGTTTGCCATGGTGGTGGCGATTTGCCTTAGGCGGGCCTCCAGGATCCACTCAAAGATCTTCATAGCATGGCACAGGAGGCGTATTGGGAGGTAGTTGGTGCAGTCGGCCACGTCGCCTTTGGCTTTCCAGATTGGGACTGTGATGCTGGTGCTCCAGGCCGTTGGGGGTTTGCCTTCCTGGATGATAGCGTTGAATAGTGTGTTGAGGGCGGCGGAGCCCTGCGAACCGAAGAGCTTCCAGGTTTCAGCAGGGATATCGTCTGGGCCAGGTGCTTTCCCATTCTTCATTTTCTTTATGGCGTCTTTGACCTCTGCTAGCGTGATCGGTGGTACTGGGACATGGACGGGTGGATTGGGGGGGTGTGGAAATTCTTCGTTGCTGATCTGGGAGAAGTGTTCGCTCTAGCGATTGAGGATGGCAGGCGGGTCGTGCAAGACTTGCTCGAGAAATATTACCCAGACTATAAAAAACAAAGACCTCAGTTTTATATGTTTTGTGTCTTTTTTATGCCCATCACAGACATCTAAAGCCAGTAGACAAAATTCTCTTTGCTTAGAGATGTACCCCAGTAAGAAGTGAACTATCTTTGAAAAATACTTTTAAACCTGAACTTCCCTCTCTGAGCCACTAATCCTGTGCTCAACTGCCTGAAAGCAGAAGTTACCAGTGTGGTGTCGCACTGGTGACACCACCAGTTTGGTATCGAAAATGTGAGCATTTAGAGTAACGTGAAAATTCCCCCAAACAAGCTGCAGAAACAAATTCATGCTTGCTTCAACTGTATGATGAACACATCTGCAAAACTCCTTCAGGAAATGAAAAATAAAAGCAGCTTTGTCTTCGGCTTAAAAAATGACTCATCAAAACATTCCAACCTCAGCGAAAGCGAAACTGAAATCACATGTTGGAAGAAAATTCCCACTTCTCACAATAACATCTGACAGAAAGAAATTCCGAGGAAAACTAGGGTTTTTACACAACAATAAGTATAACTAAAATTTGTGATATTCAAAAGCAAAGGAATGTGCATCTAAATTCACGTGGGACAAGATATTAAGCTCACTTTACACCATGCTAGATGAACATTTACCACATTATCACCAGTTTCTGCTGCTGTAACCTTTGACTAAAAGGCATTAAAAGCAGCATGGTTTCATACACTGTGGCCAGTACTGCTCTGGATGTCACATGATCGCCAAGGACCAGACCTACGATCTCTTTAAGAATGCAGCTGGCACGGTTAATGAATGCAGCGTTACTTTCTTGTCAGTATTATCTTGTCAGTACGGCATATTTTAGGTAAATTTTGATATGAAACCTGGCCTTAAAAGCAACACCAAAGTCTTCATCCTTATTTGCGCCACTTGTCAAGGCTGATAAAATAGTAGTTTCACATCCACAATGAAACTCCTAACAGTTCCTGTGCAAGGAGTCTGAAAACAGACACAACACTGTGTTTTCCCTGTGCGAGTCTGTATGTGCGTGTGTGTGTGCGCGTGTGTTAGGTATCCTCACTGCACAGCAGCTGACATCTCACGAGACTGAGGGAGGGGGACAGTGGTGGTGGTGGGGTGGGGAAAACAACTAACACAGGAAGACATACACAAGATATGAGGGGTTGTGATGAGAGAAAAGAGAGGGTGAAGTTAGATGTGACCTCTTTTAATGCTTTAACCATAGAAATAAGGGAAAGTGCATGAAATGATAAATACCTGCTTATTTTCATAGCAAGGTAAACAGTGGATGACCTAAGAGTGCTCCTAACTTAACATAGTGTAGTCTCTTTTTATATTTGTCAAACATGTTGTTTTAGCATTATTGAGTATGGTAGGAGGTGTTAGCATACCTCCAATGAGATCGACCACAGATGTTATCCCTGCACTATTTTATCCGGAGCATTTCATTAACCCACCATCGTTTAATATTTGGAGACCATTTCTCCTACTTCTGTATCCTTGTGTCATTTTCTTCTCTGCTTAAAAAAAAGGGGGTGCGGGGTGAAAGTCCTTCTCCGTAGTACCAATAGTATTTCCTCTCGTGACTAAGGGCTAAACAGATTTGTGGCCTACTGTGATCTTCACCAGAATCTAGTCTTAACTATAAGGGCAAAATTCTTTGGTAGTTTTATGGATATATAGAGAGAAATCCATCGTCTCAACTCGTCCACAAACAACAAGTACAACCTGTAGGATTTTAATCCGAGCAGAACACTCAGTTACACCTTCCCTCATTTAACAACTCTGATGGAAATTTTTACATCTGCTCACTTTTGTGTAACATTAAATTCCTGGGTATCTAAAGCTCCTTCTAGCAAATAGGCATTGAAATTTGAGGAATTAAAGAAGACAAAGGCTGTACATCAGTGAGGTGGAAAAATCTCTCTTACTTCACCCACAGAGGCAGATTATATGAAAAACTATGTGAGACGGTTTAGGGTTTAAATGTAAAAATGCTACAGATGTGCCTCCTCGTGATATCACTGAATGAATGCCGTGCATACAGGTAATGGACATATGCTGTCACACCTGTACCGCAAAGCTGGAATGTCACGGAAGTGACATGTGACAGTGACAAGTAACGGAACATAACGGGATTTAACGTGAAAGTAGACTGCTCAGTTGAAAAACACTGAGCATTTCAGAAGCTTAAAAACACATTTTTAGAAGCAACAAGTTGGTTTTTAAGGGTGATTTGCGTGCCGATTTTTTTTTTTTTTATCATGGATCCAAAAAGGAGTCACAGTCGAGACATACACCCTCAACTTTGCTGAAAAGTACACAACATTAAAATCTCTAAAATGCTGAAAGGAGTTTGGCCTCCCTCTCACCAGACAGGTGATTAGCGCACACCTGTCTAAATGAGCACTCACCTATTCTGAGAAAGACTACCACGCTGAACATCGACAGCAAGGTAGGGATGACTACACCGAAGAAGGTGGAGAGTTTCTTCTGTTGCTTCTGCTCGGCAGTCCTCCGCCCTTGGCTGCCCGGGTTATGAACCGGGGCCTGCTGGCCCGCCTGCGACCGCAGCTCGGATTCATTGACGCTGGTGGAGAGGCGGTAGTGGAGGAGAGGAGTCCGCTCTGTCATAGTGAAACCTGCTCCTGGACTAGATTTCAAAACTTCATAAAGTGTCCCGGATAAAATCTGAGCGAGCCGACACCAAAGTTTAACTCTGGAAGTCTGTCCGGTTCGCCGAATATCTTCGAGTGTACCAATGAAAGTTTTCTAACCGTTACGAAAGCCGAAGCAAGTGTATCAGTGGCGAGTTCTCATCAAAAAGAATCGACTTTACCTACCTACATAGCGAAGCAGTAGTTATGTAAATAATAGAAAATAACTTAAAATACAAATCCGTGTTAAACCTACATTCTAAAACGCCTAGGCCTTTCCTTGAGCGTTAAAATTCTGTTAAATGCCACATCAAGCGACTGTTGCATCGTAACATCCCATACAATATAGAGAAGAATATCATGTGACACGGGAACGTCATTTTATCTTAATAGCGGTGATTTCCGGTTAAAACTGCCACAATAGGACACATCGGCAAGGCAACGTAATGTGATTATGGCTAACTACCCCAGATGCAGACGTCAGGCACGCGTATGATGACGTGTATGGTCTTCATATGTGTGCGCGTCATATGAAGACCAGCATGATTTTAAAAAATGCCAGCACAGACGACTATACAAATGTTTTTGTTTTGTAGGTAATGTGCACAGCTTCCGGTTTTGTCCTATGTTTTCTCATGACTTGACAAAACGCTGCACTGATTTTCTGGTTTGCCAGCGCCTCTTGGTTCCTGCCTGTTGCCTTTGGTCATATGACCAGGTTGGCTGGGCCAATCACAGCACTCCATTCTTCCTGCCACCTGCTGCATCAGGTTGGCCGGTTATTACGCTTTGAACCTGGATACCTTCAAGGTCTTACACTGTCACAATGCAAAGTTACCATTCTAAACTTGACATTATGAAAGAAAACATACTAAATGCAGGCTTGTTATTATTATATAGTTTATTTTTTTGTGAAACTGCCGAAGACACACTGAACATTGATGAACAGAGATCAATCATGCTCCTTCAAAATTTTCACACTGTAATTTTAAAATGTTATTTTTTAAAAAGCTATTATATTTTATAGCTTTTTTATGTTTTAAAAGTTAATTTAATATCAATGATTTAAGTGATCCACATAATACAGAGTGGTCCAACTGCTGCCGCAGACAGTCCAAAGTCCTCTACAATAAATAAATAAGAAACAACAGAGTCTCTCTAGCAGTCAGAAAGTCTTCGATGGGCACTGCAATCATTCAGCAATAATTAGCTAGCGTTTATATATATATATATATGTACATATATACATATATATATATGTACATATATATATATATATATATATGTACATATATATACATGTACATATATATGTATATATGTATATGTATATATGTATATGTATATATGTATGTATATATGTATATATGTATATATAAACTGAGCAGCACTTTTACATGTATTAAATAAGCAAACACTTACATACATTATGTGCAGAATTTATAGAAATAAGGCAGAATAACACATACTCTCTGCATCCATACATATCCGTCTGTTATTTACGAATATGAGACATGAGCACAGTCATCATGATCACTTTTGTTGTAGAATACAAAATTCTCATAAACTTAATAAATTTCTTGCACTCCAGGCCAAGGACACAGAGTTGCGAGCCATCCACAGGTGGTGACGGTGATGAAGAATATCTGATGCATATTGTCACACAATACCATTAATGCAACCTCATACCTACAGAGGGTGCTACAGTCACAGTTTCTGTTGCACTTCGCCATAACAAGTATGAGCACACAGACAGGCTCTGTTCATTTTTAACACTAGCGTAGGTAGCTAGTCATTACACAGATTCCCTTGCATGGTAACAGTTAATCTGTGGGTTGTCTGATGTAAAGCCAGGAGAGTAAATAGCACTTTAGTCAGATTTCCTCATCTTAAAAGCTAATTTGAATTTTCCTGGCACAGTTGGTTGCGCAATATATCTTTGTAAATACAAACAGTGGGCTTTTAGATCTAAAGCACACTACCACCACCACTACCAGCTCTACTATCAGTGTCAGCTCCTTCACTTAAATACAAGTGATTCAAGGTGAATGGAATGTCTTAATATTAGTCATGCAAGCAGCGTGGCAATGGTGATCCGTTGATGTGTCCGTTGTTTGGCTCCAAACTTGAATGCACTCTCAGATTTCCCAACTTAGTTGGATGAGCTGAGCATATTGACTGCGGTGATCCCTTAACTTTTTCTCATGCCAGCATGAGGTCCAAACTTCAATTTATCCACTATTTTGATTTAGGATTAAATATCTGCAGAACTAAAGGCAGCCTTAGTGAGCTGTCTGTTCTTCTTCAAATGCTAAGCAGTGTGTAAACATTATACATGGTCAGTTCCAGCTTGTTATCACTGTGATTCTGAGCATGTTAGTAGGCTTTTGCTAACACTTGTCTCCAAGCACCGATGTAGGTTTTTCTTTCATTTGTACAATTAGAGTCTTTAAAAACTGCTCTTGTTGCCTTTAGGAAACTTCTCTGCAGAAGCATTTCCTCCATGTGAGGTTTACATCTTCCATTTGCACTCAGAGCACTCTCAGGTTGTTACCATTAATCATCCTTGCATTCAATGCAAAGGTCAAAACAGCCACATTGTTCCAACTCCCAGTCTTTTCTTTCTGGGTCCTTTCAGCCTACTTCATTCACATCTTGGATCAGGATAAGATCCCTTCCTTTTACTAACTGAATCTTATGATCCTTAATTAATGATTGTCCTGTGGGCACTCCTTAGCAAAGATCTCAAGTTTTCCTTTGAGTAGTTGTTTGGAGCCATTCAGCACTTTATTCAGTGTGGTTTCATTTGAGCAGTGCTGCACTGCCGAAGGAGACGCTGTCGCCAGACCACTCTGTAAGTAAGAAGAACTCAGTTAAGCATTCACTGGACACTGGTTTGGGGTTTTTTTTTTCAGAGAAACTACAAACATTTCTATATCAAGGCTGCTGATAGCATGCATGTGTCTAAATCTATATGTAAAATTTGTGTAATCTATAAGACGCAGTATATTATACAATTAAAGATGGTTTCACTGGGTCTCATTAACCATAAAAGCAACACTAAGGGCACATCAGGTGTTACATGAAATAAGTGTGTTTCTTCATCTGATTAATCATATGCATAGTCAGGTGTCAAGTGTTCAAATGGTGTCCCCTTTGTACTCATTCTCTAAATATTCCTGTTTTTTCTCTGTCTTTCACAAGGATATATGTAGTCAAGTAGTTTGAATTCTCCATACTTGTAACAAACTATATACACAGCCTACACTCACTGGCCACTTCATTTATGCTTTACTAGTACCAGGTTGGACCCCTTTTCCTCCCTGCCTTAATTCTTTGTGGCATAGATTCAAGAAGGTGCTAGAAACATTCCTCGGAGGCCATTTGAGTACTCACTGTCATTACCAAGAAACCCGTCTGAGATGATCTGAGCTTTGTGACATGGTACGTTATCCTTCTGAGTGCCATCAGAAGATGGTTCGCTGGACTTGCTCAGCAACAACACTCAGGTAGGCTGTGTCATTTAAACAGCACTCAGTTTGTACTACGGGGTCCAAAAGTTGCCAAAAAAATATCCCCCACACCATTAGACCACCATCAGCAACCTAAACTGTTGATACAAAGTGGGATGGAGCCATGCTTTTATTTTGTGTACACCAAATTCTGACCGTACTATCTAAAAGATGCAGTAGAAATCAGGACTCATCAAATCATCAAATATTTTTTCCAATCTTCTAATGTCCAATTTTGGTAAGTCTGTGTGAATCACAGCCTCAGTCTCCTGTTCTTAGCTGACAGGAGTGGCACCCAGTATGGTCTTCTGCTGCTGTAGCCCATCTGTTTCAAGATTTGACATGCATATGCAAGTGTATGCAAGCGTGTGCAACGTATGCAGAATACAGTTCTGCATACCTTGGTTGTAACAAGGGATTATGTGAGTTACGGTTCCCTTTTTATTAGTTTGAAGCAGTCTGGCCATTCTCCTCTGACCTCTGGCATCTACGAAGCATTTTCACCCAGAGAACTGCTACTCACTGGATATGTTCCATTTTTTTGGTCACTGTCTAAAAACCCTAGAGCTGGCTGTGATGGACAATCC
Organism: Etia nguti; assembly: GCA_015106755.1. NCBI lineage: Eukaryota > Metazoa > Chordata > Actinopteri > Cichliformes > Cichlidae > Etia > Etia nguti. Next base: position 8,910 of record VUQG01038457.1, read on the forward strand.
CAGTATATCATCAGTTTCTGAAATACTCAGACCTTCCTGCCTGGGACCAGCAACCATGCTATGTTCAAAGTCACTTAAGTCACTTTTTGTCATTCTAAGTTTGAACATCAGCAGGTCATGTTGCCATGTGACTGGCTGATTAGACATTTGTAAAAATAAGCGGTTGAACAAATGTACCTAATGAAGTGGCCAATGAATGCATATGCGTTAGTGAATGTATGGTATGTATAGCCATTTCTGTTTTTTTGTCTTTAAGCCTCCTTATTTGACTTTTATTGCCTTAAACATTTGCACAACGTTTAGGAAATGTAGTGTTTTGATGCATTACCTGAACATTATTTTTGACAAGTATCAGATAATTGTGGACAATAGCACCCAGGTCAGGCAAGCAGCTCGGTGTTGTCTGATTTGTCATAGCCTGCTTTAAACCGTCGTGTAACATTTGGAGGGATGCCAACACATCAGCATGCTTCTCCTGGAACTTGAAAAAAACAAACACAAACACAAAAACTATTACAACTTTGCTATCGGTTACAATCCCAACATACGTGATGGCATTGTGGTCCCGTTGATGTTCAACAATACAGATATATGTTTTAACATCAACATATGCTGACATCCAGATGACCTGTTTTTAGGGGAAAATAGCACAGCTATGTATGTGAAACCTATACTGGAATCAGCAAACTGAAAGATTGTTTGAAGCCTGAGTCGTAATGATGTGTACACAGTTTTACAAATCAAAAAATAAAACAGAAAAAAATCATCTAAACAATCATTTCAGTAATGCTGGAAAAATATAATGGCTTATAAATTTTTTTAGTGGCACCTTCTTTCAGGTTTATCTGTCCACTTAATCGGTGTTATAACTTCATATTGTTCCCACAGTTAAGTTCAGATTGGGCAATATTCATTTACTAGAAGGCCTACAGTTGTCTGCAGCTTCATTCACACCAGCATCTTAATGTTGGCAATGTGAACTTTGGATTGTGTCCATTTCTGATGAATTTCATTCAGGATTTGAAAAGGCTTAAGTTCAGTAGAATTTCACTCATTATTCCTAAGCACTGGTTATGCTCCCATGTACGATATGAATGAATGAAAGTGAATGATGCAAAGTTTATTTTTGGATGCTTCCTCCATGCCATACCTCTCGCTCATAGGCCGTAACAGCAGCAGACAGTCTAAACAGGGTGATGCTAAATTCCTTCCTTTGACAGTCTTTATCACATTTATCTTAGCTGTAACGGTCTTTTTTTAAATTTATTTTTGAACTGCACTTTTTAGTCAATCTTACAGCTGATGTGAAGTTATCGCAGTTCAGTGAATCTCATTTGAAAAGAAATGATTGAAATGTTTGTTGTTTGTTTTTATAATGATTTCTTTATTAAAGCATTTTACTTTTAATCAATTTTGATATTTAACCATATATCTGCAGACCTAATATCAATCCCAACAATCAGGTGTGTTTTATGTTTAGAACAAATTGTCAGCACGTCCACATTCTTATTGTTAGCAGTGTTTGCAGTGGCTCATGCAAGGAGACATGACTGGGCCTCCCAGGTGCCTACCTATCGATGCAGTTGGGCCACAGTACTGCTAGTCTTACAATGCACAATGCCATCGCTGATAGCATGGATAGGACCAGTGATAGACTGTAACTTAAGTTACACACTTTACAGAATTGCTGCTTGATGTCCTTAAACATGTCACCTTGTTGCTCGTTGTTTTACATTCTTCAAATATATAATCTATAAATCTATGGGCAGAGTCAGGGCAGAGTGTATATACAGTGAAAATCTATTATAGTTACCAGTAACAACAGTGACAATGCTGTCAGACCGGAAGAGCAGCAGATTTTGGCAAGTGCAACATAGTGGGATTATATAACTTCCATGGAAGTCTGTGGAGTATGTGCCAGAACATTTTCTGCCTAGTTTTGTGCATGTGACACAATTGATTGTGATTCACTATTTACATTATACCTCTTCTAAGCCCTTGAGACAACCTTTAAAAGTAAAGGTTGTCACTGAACTTTTTAACAAAGTAGACATTGCTGTTTGAAGCTCAGCATTGCATTAGCCCAACAGTAACCGAAGACTAGAATGCTACTTTTTACGGAAGTAACTCTGTTTAATTGTCTTATGTAGTCTTGGTGAAGCTTATTGCAGTTAACTAATTTAAAAAAATGTTTAAAAGTGAGAAATAACTGAAGTTATATTGTACACTTGCGAAACAAAATAAAATGAGACTTGGTCAGTTGCCACTGACGTGTACATTTACTGAGACTAGGATGCCCGGTAGCCTACTCTTATATTTGTTGACAAACTGTTTTTGCTAAACATACTTCGGTTGTACTTACAGTTTTATTGTTCCATTCTGTGGGTCGTATTGCGGTACATAGCCGTACTGAAGAGGGCAGCTTGTCGGAGTTGCTGCACTTAACCTGAGTACATCAACAACAGCACATTATCCATGCATTCGTGGAAATGACTCACTTCGTTAAACAAAAAAGTCAAGCTCTTTCAATAAAAATTCAAAATATACGTTTTTAAATATTATAATTGTGCCTCCTAAAATGTGTACGTTTAAAAACTGTTTATCAGTATCGCCACATTTACATTGTTTTAATGTTACTTTGTTAAACTGATACAATGCAGATATCATTTCCTCACCTGCGTTTCAAATCTCTTCATCAATGCATCCCTAACAAATTTTTTGCAAAACTGCGAAGACTGTGATCTTGCATGGACTTCAGGTCGGTGGGTAAAAATCACCCCTGTCAGCAGCAGCAGCAGCAGAAGTCCTGGAGGAGCACACAACAGAGATGACTGACGAGATGCCATCTACCTCATTCATGCAACAGCAGACACAATTTAACCCGTCTGTGTTTGTTTCCTTATATCTCCTCCCCCCTTTTATCTACATTGATGCAGAAAGTTCAGTGAAGTAAGCAGCATGTAGCATTGCCCGCCCGTTTATACGTCGCAGTCTGATCCTGCCAAACCACCGCCCACAGGTTTCGTCTTTACAAGCCTTACACCTATTTCCATTCATGTGTTCTACCCACATGTGTTTATGTTAGGTGTGAAAGTTAGGATGGGGTGAGTAAAAGTGTGAAAGTATAAGTATTTTCATTTAGCTTTCTTTTTGTCTTGCTGATCATATAAGTCACAATGATGTTATGAATCACTGTTCCAAAGGAAGAGCATAAAACCTCTCATGTTCTGGAGAATTACATCAGAGCAGGAGTTGTAAAAAAAAAATCAGGACCGACAATCTACAACACCATGTTTGACATTAAACACATTTATACACCTCTCTAAGTAAGTATGAGTCACACTGCCGCCTTGTCTCCTCTTCTCTGTGAGTACAAGCAGCATACTTACTGCGATGCGCCATAACCTGCTCCTGGACGCATGGTTTCATTAGCTATGGTCCCTCAACCTCCATTCTTCTTCTTTTTGTTGCCATAAAAATTGGGGCAGATGTTCAGAAATCCTTTTGTATTAATCAGGTAGTCTCTTTTCAGTCTACAAAGCTCAAGCAGAGTCCCAGAAATACTGGCATCAAGATTCCTTTCAGCTATTTTCTCTTTCACTTGTTCACCACAATAAAGCGTGTGTTGAGAGGGGCTTGTGGCTTTGCTGTGGGCTTTTAGAGAAAGAAGGCTGTGTATTTGACTTAGCCCTAAGTTAATATTTGACTCTGGTTCCTCAGTGCAAATAAGATCAGAGAGGCACCACATAGACCCAGACTATAGTAACCAGTTATGACACCATGATGCAGACACGTAGAACTCATATGGAACTCATAATGAAATACTGTAGTTTATTTCGCTCACAGAGTGCTCTGTTTTAGGTCATAGGGCACTAGGCAAGAGAAGGCTTGTGCGACAACAACATTGTTACAACTGTCACTATTGGCACATCCAATAATGGCCAAGCCATGTTCATTGCTCACAAAGGATTCCTGTTTGTTTTGGATCATTTAGAAAGAAAAGTTACCAGAATAAAAGTGATGCCACCATTGGAGGAGACCTTCTCGAGAACAGACATGCATGCTATATGGGTAAAGCAAGTAAGCTGAGATTTCCCCATGAATGCACTTTACATTCGACATTCAAGTGGCATTCTTTGAATGTTTCCTGCTAGGGAGTGGCACAAGACATAAAAAATACAGCAAGCTACTTTCAGCAGCTCCCATATTCACATGAGGTCACCACAACAAGAAACTCCACTCACCATCTTTGATTTGTTTTTTACACCAGATGCCTTTCCTGACACAACCCCAAAGGGATTTGTGTCTCCTGCTGGGATCAAAGCGGGGATCTTTCATTTCTTAAATGAATGTGTAAACCATTACACTTGGAAACACAGGCAAGAAAATGCAGCAGTGGAAGCTACTCACTACTCGCCGCTCCCTAGGATGTCTATACGGTGAGCTAATTAGCAAAATGCAAAAATATGTTTTGCACTCTACTCAGGTAATTTAATTGTCACTGCAGTTTAGAGTGTAATAGACACCAACAGATATTTTCATCATAAATGTATTTTCTCAAATAAACTAAATAAATGTAGTTAAATATTTTGTTGATGTTTTTGTAGTGATGTGGGCATTGGTTGTGCTCTATTTTTCATGAGGCATTGTTAGACAGTTCTTTTAAAGGGAATACCTGGTTTGAACCTTCAGGCCCTCAGGTGCGCTACCTGTGAGAGCATTCTTTTCAGGTACTCCAGCTTCACTGTTTCACTTAGCAGTTGAGAAAGTGAGTCATTAAGAAAGAAGGTGGAGTTTGTTGACAGAAATATCACCAGTTGAGTTCTAAATCAAGGACAAGTACAATAGCTGAAAGTCTCACAGGATAACAACAACACTACACGTGAACTTGGATACTATTTCGCAATATATTAGTATCAGCAGCTCCTGAGTTGGATTCCATAAAATAAATTTGTGTAAGCCCTTTGAGATGACAGGCTTTGACAAACTTCTCTGGTATAACGTTGAGCAATACTGTGACTATGTGATCGTGGTTCACAGGATTTCCCATGAGGAATACTGGGGACCTTGCCAAAACAGATAATCACACTGATCACTGAAGTCTGTTCATGCTTGTCTAAGGTTTTTTTTTTTATCACACACATTGTCATCTTTAATTGTTGTTATAATGTACAGAGCCAAAACTCTGATCTCTGAGCGGCAAATAATATCCCATGATACTTGTTTATGTGTGTGTGTGCACATGTGTGTGCGTGTGCCTGCATGCACAAGTGTTTTTTATGGTGCATTGTCTTGCAGCTGTGAGTCTCTGCAGGAAGAGCCATAACCATGGCAACCCCAAGCAATAAGTACCTTTCAAAAGGCTGGCCTCCTCTCTCCTGCTCCCCACTAATCATAGTCTCCCTGTCCCGCTCTCTCTCTTTATCTGTCTCTCTGTCTTGCTCTATTTTATCTGCTTGGTCATTCCACCTGTTTCACCCCTTCATAGCCAGCTGGGAGGCAGACTGGACACCACAACAAGAATATATCTGTTCAGCTGGGCTCCTCATATTCTGCAGTCTGACTTTGTGAAAGGCCACAGGAGGATACCACTTCCCATTCGAACATCTCTGCGGTTTGCTAAAAGGACATCTTTATAAACAGACATTGCACCCGTGGTCTCTTTTCTGGGAGAATGGATTTTGAATGCTGCTTCTATTGACTGATGCCTTGTGAAGATGATGACTGTGTACATACAGTCAGACAATTGTGGATTTCAAACAAAAATTTGATGTAGTGTATCTACAATGACAATGCATTTAGACAGAACACGTAAATGGCAATGAAGCCCTGTTCTTCTGAAATAATGAACAAGGAGTTGACTGTGGGAAGATGCAGAAGGGGAGAGGATGAGGACAAAGACACAGACTGTTTCCAGCAGTTCCCCCACTGTCCATCTTGTAAACAAGATTATGACATCACTCTGATCCTGCCATGCTCTCACACCATGTGTGGTCAGTGTGTAGCAGTTGGAGAGGGAGCGAGGCTACGCCGTCAACCCATCTGCTCTGTGCTGTGCCCCTGTTGTCGGCATCCCGTGGAGCTGCCGTGCTGGACCTGGTCATCTGCCATATCCTCCCTCCCAAAACATCCCACCATGGGATCTAAACATGTCAACAGAGAGGCCTCACCTGAGGATCACCCCCAACATGCGCAGGTCAGATGTCCTTTAGGGAAATTCTGGCATTTCCACTTAAACGCAATGTGGTCTAGGTAGGCTGTAACACATACCCTGCCATTTGCCCTTTGGGGTTTGGAATAGTAACCATAAACTGGATAACACATTTAAAAAAAAAATAGATTAGCAGAGGGATTTATTGTTGTTGGTAAGATAATAGCGCATTGATGATAACCATTTATAACCCAAATTATGCCAACATAAATAACTATATCACTGTTGTTTTGGGTATGTTTTTGTACAGTTATACTTACAGACCATACTTAATATCATTAAAAATTATTAGCTATTATACCTTTCCACATTTTCCACATGTATTACAATAATATTGTTGGGATTTTGTTGACCACCATAATTATGAATTGTAATGTGACAGCATTAATAAAAACCCAACAGATGAACCCAGAAGAGTCTGTCAGTTGATGCTGAGACTCACTTCCCCCCCGAAACACACCCTGACCAGCTTTCGAAACACCAGTCAAGCAAACCAAATTATCCAACTCAAATCTATCCAACTGTATTGATAGCAACGCCAATATCAGATCAATACTTTGTTTCTATCTTCAAAGTTCTTTATTATTTTTTATGAAAAAATACACCTCAAACATGCCCTATCAAAAATGTCTGATCTTTTTTTGTGTTGCCTGTCACAGCTATTTTATTTATACCATATAGAGCATTTAAACAGCAGAAGCTCACCCAAAGTGCTTTAGAGATAGGCATATTTACATTTCAGGTCTCTAGAAAAACCAGTTTCAAAATACATGAAAAGCTGCAAGGTATCATTATTGTGGAAAGTAAAACTCATAATTATGCAGTGTTAAATAAAATGTGTTCAGAATTTGCAAATTGATGATGAGTTATCTCATAAATCATGACACGCTGCCTTTATAGGTTAAACATACCAGTATCTGTATCAGTATTGGTATCAGCATCATTGGCCCTGAATTTACTTGGTATTAGATCAATACCAAAATCTGCAGTATCACACAGCACTAGATTTCTGTGCAATCACCAGATCTCTGCATGAGAGGACCGGTGCTTGAACACTTTGTTTTGTCACCCTCCTTCCTGTTCTGGTGTGTTTATTTGTCCTGCGGCCATGTGACTCAGTGGCACTGAGCAGCAACATGTAGGCTGCAGTGAGTAAAAAAGCGTAGCAGTTGGAAGGAAATTCTCTGCTGTGACAACATTATTAACTTGTATAAAGATATGAAGGACCAAAAAAAAAATGCTTTTTTCCTGGAAGGAACAGCAAAAGAAATGAACAGGAGGAAATATATCCCTCAGACACCCCTAGACCCCCAGCACAGAGACAGAACCCACTGTCACAGTCCTTTCAGAGAGACAAACAATAACCAGGTAGCTCATATAGTAAAATAATGTTTTAGTCATGACTCACGTGTCATTGGTCATCATAGTTGTTATTTTAACAGACCGATTACCTTTATATTGTATTATATAAAGATTATATTCATAAATAAATATAATAATGAATTAATTATTGTATTAGAACAGAAACATATTCTGTCTTTATTTATTTACTTATTTCTATTTTATCATTATGTCTTTAAAGTGTTTCAAAGACAGGCAAATTTACATTTCGGGTCTTCAAAAACCTGATAAAAAGCTGAAAGGTGGAATTTGTTGTGTTAATAAAGTATGGTACAAAGTAAATTTACAGGGATTTAATGGTCCTTAGAATGTGCTCATAATTGGCAAACTAATGATGATTCATCAGTCATTCATAAATCCTGACACATTCTTACTTACATAAGTTGCCGTTATAAGTTAAAATTATCAGTATCACCAATACTGAACTTGTATTTACTTGGCACTGGATCGATACCAAAACTCACACACCACTAGTAAAAAAAACCTGGTAATCGAACAAGTGTCTCTAGATAGATAGGTTTAGATGAGTTAAATTAAAAGATTATTAATACTTCCAAGGTACACTAGAAGCCCAGACAGCATTGCTTGGCTTAGCACAGAAACACTTGGAACCTATGGAAACAAGTCTGAGTGTTTCCAAAGAAAACAAAATACACTTGCCAGCATGCCTAGAACTCAGGTTACCGCTTATTTAATGTGTACCAAAAGTTAACGTCTATACTGTTTGCCTGCTTATGGCACGTCAAGGCCAGCAAATAAGTAATGAATATCAATAAACATCTGCAAGTTAACTCTATGACGAGTTTTGAGTGAGGTACTTTACTTTTGTATACTTTTTATTTTTTTGTTAACTAAGCTAGCTTAGTCTGGCTACTCCACATATCACTGCATTAGTTTTCAAAATCAAAGGATACCTTGTAGCTTTTTTCCTGTTGAGGTAATTACCCATTCAGGGATGGGCTTGCTCTGAAAACTGTGAGCCTAGCCAGGCTCCCATAAGCACAGCAGCAAGTGCATGTGTTAGCATGCAGTGCTGAGTGTCACACTGGAGCTACTGTCAAAACATATTCTGTAGTATTCAAGTTAATGTTACTCAGGCTCTAGTTATAAAAAAAAATATCCATTAACATAAATTAACAAATACAAACAGCAAAAGATTTTCTGGACCTAATATTTGGTGACTTTGCTCACGACACTGTTATTAGTTGTCATTGTATTTGTGACACATTGCAAGCTTTACATACCTATGACAAGATCAGATGCCAGTTGTGTAGATCAAATTCAACCTACTAAAATTACAGTCTTTTTTTAAAAAAAAGAAATATTTTTAAAGTAGAATTTATGTATTTATTTATTATTTAGTTAGTGCCTTTAACAGAGCTATAGCCTATTACTTGATAAAGCTGTTCCATGTTCTCTCTTCATGCACACTTCTTCTAATCTATTATTTCTATGTAAGTGCTGCCTCCTGTTTCAACCCTTTGTGTGTATCGTATTTATTGGGAAGTGATAAGCACATTTTTTAATCTTTGTTCATTTTTTGTTGTTTTGTTTTTTACTTTGTTGCATTACACTCAACCTTTTATGGGACATTGGATATTTTGTGTTTAATAGACAATAGACACTACCCCAAACCCAAATAAAATACTCAATGTCCCATAAAAAGGTCCAGTGTCACAAAAACTATGAGCAAGTCAATGTTGAAACTTTAACAGGAACTTTCCTCGGTGTGTAAAGGTGTCACCGTGGGTTCTCTTGGGTTAATTTTGTATGTCTTATGTTACAGTCAAATAAATCCCCTTCGGTAACCTTTTTGAAATGTAATTAAACTATTACTAGAGCCACTGATGAAGGCAAATCTAATAAAAACAGCAAGACTGATTTTATTAAACCCCTTTCAATCCCCTTATCCATTCATTCAACAAGATTGACCCTAGTAAATTAAAACATATTTCATGATACTTACTTAAAAAAAAAAAGGGACGAACCAAAAGATGAATCAGATGGAGCAACAGACTGGGAACTAGAACTACTACGGTCATGTGAAAAAGCTTTAATAGCAATGACTTGAAGTCAAGAGTCAGGAGACGCGACTACCCACCTGTCATCTGTTACCTAACATGCACAGCTTGGGCGAGGTTGGGATATAGCAACTAAACCATGTGGGTAGGCCTTCGCATATCCTCTGCCAGAACATGTGGACAGGCATGCAAGACCACATTAGTATGCATATGCTTCTCAGTGGAGTTACATGTGCATTGTTTGAGTTTGCAAGGCCCATCTGGAACATCCTTTGTCCTGTATTGTGTGTTCTATGGAGCTTTTCGTATTGTACGAGTTGTTAGTTGGGGCTTTTATTCATTTTGAAGATATTTAGGCATATATGTGTCCAGAAGTTTTGATCTGGATTGATGGAAAGCGCTTGTTCCAACTTTGTGGTTGGGAGGGAGATTGAATCATCAATTAAAAAAAAAAAACCATACATTTTTGATAACAATTTGGGGATACACAAATTTCTGTTACCTATTACTTACAGGTAATAGGTATAGGTACTGTTACTTATTTCTATGTTCAGTTGACTGAGATTAAATCTTTTCTGTATGACAGATTTTAATCGCTGATATTCAAGAAACTTACTGTTTCTGATTCCATATTTTGATGTCAAATGCTGGAATTAAATACAACATTTTCTAGATTATTTATTTATTTATTCATTGTACTTTCTTTTTCTGAAAAATATCTGGATTGTTCAAAATGGGTGTTAGTTTAACTGGAATAAGTGAACATTTCGTTATTTTGATTCCTACCAGGCTGTCAGAGAGGGGTTTATCTTAAGGCTTTTAAAGTGGTTCCGATACTTAATACTGGAGCTTATAAAAGGCAGATTAGAGATTTTTGCTTCTCCACAGAGTGCTTGTTCTAGGTCCAGCCATGGGCTGTCTAACAAGCTTGATTTGATCCATCTTGAAACATATAGTAATCTATTGGATAAGTAATAATATTACAAATGGGATAGTACTAGGCCACCACTGTGTTTTGGCTTTTGTAGAGTTTTCAAACTTATTCATGATGGTTTATTTTTCCATAAAAATTTTGAGATGTTTGACTCTAGTGACCTAAACCAGACAGTAGAGGCTATATTAGGGATCAGTGAGAATAAGCAGTTTAAGTAGAACAATTATTTTAATTGTGGCAACTCTTCCCATGAGTGATTTAGGTACAGTACTTGAACGTGCAAGATTATCTTCTACCATTTGTAGTAGAATATGGTTCAACTGTACCACATCTGAGAGCCTGGTGGCAAAATTTATACCTAAATATCTAATGTTACTCAACTGTAGTGGAGTGGTGGAGGTGTCCTGAAATTTACAATTCAGAGGCAGAACTGTTGATTTACTCGAGTAAGCTGAGTAGTCTGATATGGATGAGAACTTATCTATCAGTGTGATTGTCTTCAGAAGAGAGGTTTGTGAGTTCCCAAGGAGAAGTAATACATCATCAGCATATAGGCTTGTCTTCTGTATTTTCAGTTTTAATTCCTTTAATATGTACATTTTGTCAGATTGCTGCTGCTAGTGGCTCAATGAAAATGACAAAAAGCAAAGGGAAAAGCAGGCAGCCCTCTCTGGTGCCCCTCTTTACATTGAAGCTTTGGAAAGTAAAATCATTTGTCCTAACAGATGCATTTGGATCTGTGGGGGCTAGTGTAGGCCAAAATTCTTTCTGCTAGAAAACCATCTGGACCTGGTGCTTTATTGTTTGCGAGACGCTTTAGGGCTTTAGAGTCAGACATTGAAAGATGTGAATCCAGAACCACAACTTGTTCATCATTTAGTTTGGGATAATTTTTCAGATTTTTCAGACTCTAACCCCAAGTCACTGTTTTCTTGAAGAATGTATTTTTGTATGTATTATATATCCAGTTCCTAATTGGTTGTGTTTTCTGTGTCACAGAGATAGATACTGGTGCATGATCACTGACAGTGATAGAATGAATCCAAGTGTCTGAAATATCCCTCATGTTGGAGCTATTAACTAAAAAATAGACTAAGTGAGAATGTGAGTGTTGTACTGATGTACTAAACACCAAGCATTGCAATGACCAAAATCACTCATGAATTGTTTAAGAATATCTGTACACTACCATTTCCTTTGACTCATTGCTGTACGGAGCCTGTCGATTTTTGGATTAAATACCAGGTTGAAGTCTCCTCCTGTTATAAATGTCGTATTTGAGTGATCGGAAAATGAAGAATGTTTGAAAAAAGGTGGGGTCATCAAGATTTTATATATATGTACTAGCAATACACAGATCCATATTTTGAATACAAACCAGTCAGGTTTTAACTGGCGAGGTTTAATGGTTTAATGCGACAATTATTAACTTAATTGTGGTTTAGGAGAATTTTTATACCCCTGTGTGAGTCATTCCAGTACAAGAGTAAACACAAAATGCAGTTTATAAATGATGATATTGTAGTTACTTATCATTGGAAAACGCGTATATATTTTATATAAGCATTATATATTATTATATATATTATATATTATATTATATAGCCCAGGTTACCTTTGTCTAATATTTTTTGGATGATCTGGGACATTCAAGTGTGACAGATATGCAATAATAATAATAATAATAATAATAATAAGGGGGCAGATAGTTTTTTAAGGCACTATAGGTCCTGTAGCATTAAAAAGACACTGAAAATGGACAAATGTTCAGACAAGGGGAAGTTTCAGCAATAATATGTTGCTGTTCAGTTCTTGTAATGAAAAGGTTTTAATTCTAAGACCAGTGTCCATATTGCAATTTTACCCAACATGTCCTTTTCATTACTAAAGCATTGTGAGTTTTTAAAAACTTAGCTCAAAGTGTGCTACATGTAAATATTACTAATAAAAAGCTGCAGACGCCTAGTTTGTGGGTCATTATGGTCATTATTAATAGGATCATTATGTTATTACTTAACAATCCAAGAATCATCACCTCTGCTGCAAATAAAATGTGTTTGGGTTTTTTTTGGCATATTTATTTTATAAATAATACATGCTTCATCCTGAATTTCAGACGGGTACTTTGATTAAATAAAAGAGATGTCAGAGAGTCTTGGAAGGTTTCATTGTGCAAATAAATAATTGAATTATTATGCTGTGTGACTAATGTCTCTGGTATTTTTCTTCTGTATTTCATTGTTTCTCACCACACTCTGGCACATTTAGGAGGACAACAGTAAAATAACAGGTCAGACCAGTTTATACTGTAAGTATGGCAAGCTCACTTTCAAGTAACAACCCAAAAGATTCTAACAAGGTAACTTACACTTTTTCCTTTTTTGACCCAGATTCCAGTGTTGCCAGTTCTACGATAATACCAGTGGATGGTGCTGTAGACCTGCAGGAGGAGGAAATGGAGGCTTCTGTCTTTGGTAAGTAATCATATATATATATATATATAGAGAGAGAGAGAGAGAGAGATGTGTGTGTGTGTGTGTGTGTGTGTGTGTGTTTGTGTATACAGGGTGTACATGCTCTGCTCTGTCCTACTTTTACTCTGGCCTAATTTAGGACTGCATTTTGCTCTGGATCTTCTTGATGCTTCAACTGCCCCACCATCGCTCCATCTTTCCAACTCCTCTTTAACTGTCACCTACCACGAAGAGAATCCCACTCCAGAAGGCAAAATCAGAAGACCTGTGATGACCTCTGACCCAGGGGCTCTCCATCATATTCGTGCTGACGTAGTAATTGCACGGGGCCAGTACTACTGGGAGGTGGAAGTGTGTAACAGCTCCATCTACAAGATCGGTAAAAAGTCTTTTGATTTTGTTTTGCTTGGTTTAATGCCAGTGTGCTTATTGCTTCCAGAAATCCTCACCATTAGTCAGCAAGACGGGGTTTGTTCAGGTCTCTGCTCACATGAACCTGCATACACTCAAATACACCTGCAAACACAAACACATGGCGATGTCATCAACTCACTTCATACCTCAGAATGCCAGCATGTGGTCAGTTTATTGACAGACAATTGAGGATTGGTTATGCAACACTGGAGCAGTATACAAATGTCTTTGGCACTAAAATTGTAGTGTAAAATAATGAATGTTTAACAGAAAAAAACCTTGAGAATTACATGCCAGAAAAGGCCTCATTTGCAATCTACATTTGCACACAATTTGTAAGCAGATTTATTCCAAGCATCTTGGAGAACCATCTCACAATCTTCTGCCTGAATGTCAGACTGGCACTATGATAACAGAAATAGGAGTAGATGTCAGGAGGTCTTTCTTTCCTTCAATAGGTCTTTGGTCCTCTAAAATATGACATCAACTTAATAATCCATGGCACACATAGGAAGACACACACAGTGTTGCAGTCTGTTGTCCCCTCCTCCTTTCTTCTGTGCTGTGTAAGCAGGTTGATAACCATGGAGAACTGAAAAGACAGCCAAAACTTAAATCTGCATTCGTTGAAATGTCCAACTCTTCCATTTAGAACAAGAAGTGTGTTTTGACACAAGTTTATAATAAAACAGCCCTTATTGTCTTTTCCCTTTGACCTCAGTAAACTCTAAAGTGATTAGTTTATTTATCAGTTACTAATTTCAAATCTTATGGAATACAACATGAAGCTCATTTTGTCAATAATGGTCTCCCCAGTTAAAAAAGGGCAAGAAAACAGGATATGTTTTACTGTGTGACTGACAAGAATGTATGGTGTCCATCACTCTTCGGTCAGATCCACCCCTTGCTCAACACATCTGCTTTCCAAACATCAAGATGGCCAAGGCAAACAATACTCAGCTTGAGGTTTCACAACATGGCCATGATGTTTAGATTAGGGGTTAGTGGGGGCTTTACTCCATCCATCCATCCATTCATTTTCTTCCGCTTACCTTTAGCCCGGTCATGGTAAAAAAAAAAGGTAAATGGCCTGCATTTGTATAGCGCTTTACTTAGTCCCTAAGGACCCCAAAGCGCTTTACACTACATTCAGTCATTCACCCATTCACACACACATACACACACACATTCACGGTCATGGGTGAAGCAGAGAGAAGCAGAGAAGCTCAGACCTCCCTCTCCCCGGCCAACTACTCCAGTTAATCCAGGGGAACACCATGGCATTCCCAGCCCAGCTGAGAGATGTAATCTCTCCAGCGTGTCCTGGGTCTACCTCAAGGCCTTCTCCCAATAGAACATACCCAAAATACCTCACCTAGGAGGCATCCTGGAAGTCTCCTAAGGGCTATACTATCTGTTACTATTAAACCCATCCATCCATCCATCCATCCATCCATCCATCTTCTTCTGCTTATCCGGGGTCGGTATTCAGAGATGGTCATTCCCTTTTTGCGTAAATGGCCTCCTTGACTCCCCCCTCAAACCAGTGTTCCTCCCTGTCCAGGTTGTCTGTGTTGATCACAGACACAGCGGCCAGGAAACAGAGGAGAAGCAGAGGGAAGCTGTGTTTGTGGGGACCACAGACAGAAGAACATCACATCAAGAAGGCCCTGAGTAAATGTGGTTATCCCAGATGGACATCTGTCAAAGCTGGGAAGGCACCTAAAGAAAGCTCCACTCAATCCAAGAGAGAAGGACAACTGCTGCCTAAGCGAAAACTCGTAGTGATCCCGTATGTGTCAGGAGTATCGGAACAGTTGAGACGCATTTTTTCTAAACACCAAGCCTCTGTGGCTTTTAAACCTCAAAACACGCTGCACCAAAAATTTGTCCACCCAAGGATCGGGTCCCCTGACACAAACAGAGTAACATAGTGTACGCTGTTAAGTGCCAGGAGGCTTGCCATGGTTTATACATTGGGGAAACCAAACAACCTTTGGCGAAGCAGATGGCACAACACAGAAGAGTTACCTCGTCAGGCCAGGACTCTGCAGTCTATTTACACCTACAGGCCAGTGGACACTCGTTCAATGACGAGGATGTACACATCCTGGACAGGG
>VUQG01038461.1:0-18286 GCA_015106755.1 Etia nguti
TTTATAGCATATAACACCTTTGAAAATATGCTTCGGTTCACATTTAACTCCAGAAAATCATAAATCAAAATATGGATATTACCTGTCCAAAGATTCATAGTGACGTAACTGCTCTTTTAACTGTTTGGTGTCTTCGCTTTGTTTGGTGGTTGTAGAAATGGTTTATATGAGATTTTAGCTGAGATTCAGAGGTTTCTGTGGACACTACTCATGTCGGGACTTATATTTCGGACCTCGTGTTATAACCGATTAAACGTGATCGCCTCCCTTTTGCCCCCATTTTTGGTGGTGTAGGTGCAAATGATCAGGCATGACATTCTCATATAAATCAGATAAGATACTGCAAATAATTATTTCTGCATTTGTGCGATTGAAATGAATTGAAAATGTGTATGCAATGACACCGTTTTAAAGATTTGGCCGAAATAATTTTGTGAAGTGAATAAGCCTAAACATGATGACCTAACTAGTGACACCGTGTCACCTGTGACACACACACACACACGCATGTATGACTTTGCCAGTTTCAGCTGAAACAGTTTCAGTATTTCAAACCATATTCCAGGGTTTTTAGTTCACCATTTATGAGGTATGACCCTGAAAAATGCGTATGAACCCTGTATTATGTAAGAAATCCTAGATAAGTGATATTTTCTAATTATAATATTTTTTCAAAACATACTTAACGCAACACAGTATCCAAAAGGTGACGTCAACAGACTGCATGCCAGTGATTGGCCAGTCAATGGCATCACTCGAAGAGTCATGGGAATGACCCGTTCACAAAAATCAAAACCAAAATTTTGAAACCGGGCAACAAAAAACCGTAGACCAAGCAGTTTTCCATTGCTTTCCATTGTTCCGTTGTGTCACATAAAAATGACATCACGAGACTTTCGCCTGCGTTTCTGTAATGATCCAATGCACATTGAGGTGGTACTCAGTTATCCCTTTAAACCCTAACCTGTCGGGTTTAAAGCAGGGGTGGGCAACTCCAGGCCTCAAGGGCCGGTGTCCTGCAGGTTTTAGATATCACCCTGGGTCAACACACCTGAATCAAATCATTAGTTCATTACCAGGCCTCTGGAGAACTTCATGACATGTTGAGGAGGTAATTTAGCCATTTAAATCAGCTGTGTTGGATCAAGGACACATCTAAAACCTGCAGGACACCGGCCCTTGAGGCCTCGAGTTGCCCACCCCTGGTTTAAAGGGTAAATATGGTTAGGGTTTAAAGGGTTAAAATATAAAATAACCGAAACTGAGTAGAGTCGAGCTGAATAGGTACTAGTGGTAAAGAGGCTTTGGTTTTCTGCCTTGTGGTGTACACCACCCGACTCTGAGATTATACACTTTTTAAAACCAGTATTTTATACATCAGCTAGTGATTATTATTTATTATCATGTCATTTTTTGTAAATAACTCTTAATTAACTCTCTGTTAAAAGCAACGTCCATAGATAGTTTATAGTGCCTCTGATTTGTTTTGTGAGTTCCTCTTCCATGTTGGTGGTGCTTTAGCCTGTTTGCTTTTTCTGTTTATAGAGGAAGACCCTGAGGGACCCCGACCACAGCAGAGTAAACCCTCAAAGTCCTCGAGGCAACCCCGGCGCTCACAGCGGGTCAGGCCTGCACCATCTCAGCTACCCAGAGAGGACAGTAAGGAGAGCAGACATCCTTTCGCCCTGTACGGCTCGGGGGAGAAGGATGCAGACACTGCAGGAAGGAGGACGCACAACGTTGGCCCAGCGGCTTCGACTAATGAGGTTATTTTTCTGTCGTAGTGGTTTTATTGATCGGTACATACAGAAGCTTCAGCAGGATGTTGTTACATTTTATGTTTGTTTACCTGATAGATCCATGAATCGGCTCTGCGTGCTAAGACCAGGCGGGAGGTGGAGCGTCAGGTCCAGACCCAGCGGTCTGAGCGGCGGAGAGCCAAGTCTGCTGACCTGGACAAGGCCAGAAAAGTGATCCAACCTGAGTTCAACCCCTGGCTCACTGAGTACATGCGTTGCTTTTCGGCTCGCTCACGATAAGACACAAACAGGAAAAAAGACCCTCTACATCAGGATGACTCTAGACAACAAATACAAAACTGAAGCCTTCACTGCCTCTCACCTCTAAAGTTTAAACTTCAAGTGGCCGAGTAGGACTGTTTTTTTTTTTTTCTAGTATTATTGAAACAAAGAAAATAGTTTCAATAGAAATAACAGACAATAAAGTCTGTTGTTTTTTGCATAAACAATGCAAAAAAGCATTAAAAAAAGCATTATTGAATGATATTAGAGCATAGGTATGATAAGCACTAACAGAGCCCTTTAAAAAAAGAGTTCTTGCATATAATATAATAGGGTCATAAATGACCACACTTGGTCATTTTAGTGGCTAAAGGAGCATGGTCACTTGAGGGTTAAACACCAACACATGTAAATGATAACATGAAATGGATTCATACAGATGCTCAGGATGGAAGCTGACTTTCCTTCAATGTTAAGTTTCACTGTGTGGCTTATTCCTCCATGTTTCTATAAACCACTTTTACTAAGACAGTACAATAATATGTATTTTACAGAGTAAGATACTTTATAATAAATGTATAAATAATAGATATGTCTGTAATACACAAGTTTAGTTGAGGATGAGGAGTCCCAAACATATGTCAAAGCCATACTTTGATGCAGCCCCTTTATATACATGCTGTATAAGATGTGCCCATATTTTTATACATAGATATCAAACTACAGTGGGACATGTCAAAAAGATAGAGCCTTGCTCTTCTGAGGTAAAGCGAACAATGATGTGAACGTATATAATAATACATCATTTCCTGTGCGTGCACACACACAAACACACAAATTTATGCCAAGAACTCAGAGTAGTATAATCAGATATAAGTTTATCTCAGATTCACTCAACTTTTAATGTGCATATTTTCCTATTTGTGCAGAGTGCAGCTGAGTACACTTAATTGATATATAGATATATAAGAGTGTATTTTTATTGCTATGAGCTGCTTGATATTTGTGTCCCTCTTGATGGTTCAGACTTGGTTTATAGGTAGTGACTCACTTTATGCTGACAGTGAAAATCACACGTGTTTTGTGACATTGCATTTTCAAGTGTTTCTCATGAAATCTGACGCATTAGTGACTTAAAGTGATTTTATAACTGATAACATTGCTTTGTTCTTAATCATTTTGGTGCTAAGGTCTCAACGGTATGGTGGACACTGCAGACTTTCCTTCATACATCCACCTGTTGGGGGACATTTTCCACAAGAGAAAACGACAGGCAAATAATGTTGACTCTAAACAGCAGCATCAGAGAGACTTCAACACACTGCAGTTTTTTTTTTAAAAAAAAGCAAAAGTAAATAGACAAAACACAAGCAGATTTAGAAACATCCATAGAAAATAACCAACTACAGAGAAGTGCTGTACAGACAACACCTGAAAGATTTACAGGGGAGGCAAAAACGATAGACTGTGCTTAGCTGACCTTTTCCTCTACCACTACTGACTTGCAGCTGACTTCAATAACTTAAGTCACAAAAACTCTGAACAACAAGCATGTATGGAAGCTGTATGGAAAACAAACATTTTTTGGCATCCATGAGTAAAATCTTTGACTAACTTCTGAGAAGATAACTTGAAATTGAAATAAATAATTGAAAATTAGGACTGTCAACATTAACGCGGATTAATCCGTCATCACGATTAAAGCGATTAAAAATTTTTAACCCAATTAACTGGAGCGCAGAATGACTCAAAATCCCTGAAATGTCTCTGTCAATGCATTTCGGGCAGTTTGTCCAAAGTTTGTCCATTCTGCGCTCCAGATGGACTAATTGCATTAAAAATTTTAATTGCGTTAATTGTGATGATGCGTTAACGCGTTAACGTTGACAGGCCTAGTCAAAATGTTTGTTTGTTTTTGAAGTGGTGGAAAAAAAAGCTTCCTTATAGTTTGGTTTATCACCTCTTTGTGTCCTCTGGAAATATTTCCAGTTTTTGAATAGGCCTTTTATTAGGGTTTGACTAGTACCTGTGTAAGCACATACATGAAAGGCAACCAAAATCTGCACTGTCCTGTTGTTTCCAACAACTGAATATTTGATATTTAGCAAAACTAAATATCAAATATTTTAATCAGCGTGATTTGGCTCTGGTTTAAGCCTCTGTATTTAAAACCCCGTGTCTGTTTGAGTGTTGGATTTGCAGTTGATGTGTTGGCAAATGGAAGATACTTTAAAAAAAATTAATAGCTACTTGGATGCATTTCATTAAACTACAGCGCGTTGAGCTCCCTCTGGTTTGTTGTTGAGGCCAAACGTCTTCATCGTTATTCATTTAGAGTCAGCTTTGGGTTAAATAACCACTAACAGGAAATGCATACAAACACATTAACACACATTATAGTGATGTACTGTTTGGTTTTCAGCCAATCATGGAGCGCTTTGATCATTTGATCGCTGTGTTGTTTTCATGTAATTAATTTATGAACATCAGACAAAAGTATGTAAACTCAAATAATGACTGTTCAAACCACAAGATCTAGTAATGTAAGATAAGCTTTGTGCCATTAACACTTGGTAAACAAACATTTTGAACTGTTGTGGATAGTTTGGTTAGTGGCGGTGCTTTACTTTTGCTTTTACTTTTTAACATTTGATTTCCGTTTATGTTGAAACTTTGAGTTCAGTATTAGATTGTTAAGATTTGCTTTTAAGTTATAATGAAATGCAGTTTGGTGCAATATTTTGATGCTTTAAAAGTTGGTTTTGAGCCATTGTGATTTTAGATGTGATGAACTTTGACAATCTCAGAAAACAGGAGGGAAGCAGGATGATACATTCCTTACTTCTTTGTTAGTTATTGGGACAACGTGTTATAGTCGACTTCCTGCTTAAACTGTTTAGACGTGTACCTCTAGTCAGGAGATATTTTACTCACTGTGTTTTTCTTAGGTTTACATGATAATGTGTGGCAGAAATCCACCAAGCCAAAACAGTCCTGACATGTCACTCATTCACGCTTCACAGTGCAGGATGATTTTAGCGAAAAATGAGTTTCACGTGATTGTGAAGGCACTTGCATGACAAATAACTGATGTACTTGGTCTAATTTACTGACAACAGATGTAACAACTACAAAACTGTAAAACTACTTAATTCTGTACATTCTTTGTTTACATATTGAGCTTTAATTATGGCCATGAAGCTTTTTCAAAGGATTTAAAACATTTATTTGGGCTTATGTGGTGTTACACTGAGCTTTTAATAAAATACATTTACATCTGTGATTATTCTCAAGACTTTGATTTAATATCAACAGGCCATTTTCAATGTGTCTTAATCAGGATTTTTGCATGACATAGTGTGGTCTCTCAGTGCCTTGCAGCACATTATCAAGCACCTGCTGCATACTGGAATAAGTTTGTTTACAAATTTTTGTAAAATAAATTTAGTATATTTAATAAGGCCATGTACAATTTTAAAGGTCCTGCGAATATATATAATATATATGTATAAATTTTCAAGGCTTTTTAAAAAATTTTTATACCATGTGGGTTAGGTGGATCACGTGAAAGACCTCGGTTTTACCTACTGTTTGATAACCAGGCTCATCTTATAGCTTATATCTTATATGCTCTGGACATACTCGATCTCATGTGATCTCAGAAGCACGGAGGCTTTTTAACATTGACACTGCACATCTAAAGTGCTGTAAGTGGTCAAGAAGATTAGAGGACTGCTATTTAAATGCAGTAAATATGTACATGCAGTACTGTACGTTACAGCTGTGAAACTTCACTTGTAATCACATGCTCTATATCATTGTTTCAACATTTCAGATTAGATCCAAAACAAGTTTGTCAAAGTGAGAACGTTTTTCAGATTTGATTGATTTTATATTGAAAAATGACTGTTGTGACTAAAATGAATCCTCTGATTTTACCTTTGACTATATTCCATCCATCAGAGCTCACAAAGCTCACTGAAATGGTTTCTGCTTGGTCAAAGATTGTAGGGAAAAAGCCTACAGGGAAACAATGCAGGATTTGTAGTAGTATTTATTTTAAAAACATATGCCTTTATCATACACAATAAATTATAAATCTATGATATTCATAATGACAGGAAAAAAAGGACATACATAAATACAAACAAATGACCTGATGAGAAAAACACATGATGTGGAACAACCAAAGCCACCATCAGATATCAAACACTCAAAGATGGGAAACATTTGAAGTGTCTGAAGTGTGACTGATTCAAAAGCCTCATTTTAAAAAGGCTAAAATCATCTAAAGCAGGGGAGTTGAACGTATGGCCCGGGGCCCAGAGAAGGCCCCTTGTATGGCTTTGGAAAATGTGAAATCTTAACAAGGGCATAAACTTTGGACTCTCTTATTATTGTTAGTATTCCATCACATAACAAAACCTTTTTTTTAATGTTTCACTATAGACTTTTCTGGTATTTTTTTGTGTTTTTTTGGTCCACAATAAAAACATGTAAGTTAACAGAAAATTTTTTTTTTTTTAATTAAATGATAAGTAGATAACTGGGAGGTAATGAACTGCCAGTGGTTTTCCTGTAATTTACACCTTTATTTTTTCAACTGTAAGCCCAAAATGTAAAATGGGTTTGACACCCCTGATCTAAAGTATATCTGAGCTGATGCAACAAGTGAATGCTCTGATGCAAAACACGCCTCACAATCGTTCCCTCCAACTTAACATGGTCACAGTTAACAACAGGAGATAACGAGGAGTAAAGCACACACTGGATAAGCAGCAAACCATTGTTAAAACTTAAAAACCAACGGGTTAGTATGACCCCACAGCTGGCAGCAGTCAGCACTCATGTAAACAGGCAACATTTATATATGACAGGTCAGTCATTAGACTTGAAAGGAAAACTTTGGATAAAGAAAGTGTTACACCAACGTTTTACTCAGTTGCGGATGCTGACTTGTGAATTCAAAGATGTAACTTTAACACAAATGAAAGCCCAGTGTCTGCTCAGAACATGTCAGGCTTCCTCTGTTTAATATCTGTGAGCTTGTCAAAAAACAAAAACAACAAATAAAAATGTGTTCCAGAAGTTTTTCCCTAATCATTGATAATAAAATCTGAATCAGCTTGTCCTGTTGAAAAGAAAAAAAAAAAAAATACAGAGTACTTCCCATCACCAGTATCCTGCTACAAGTTGCCAGTGTATAGTCGCTTCAAATGATAATGATGCAGTGGAGCATGAAGCAGATGCTGAATATGTTATCTAATATAATATACACGTAATATCTCTTCATAATGAAATACTCTGATATTTTGTTTGAGAAAACATGCGTCAGTCTATTTACAGAAACACTGTACAGGTACAGTGCTTTAGGGGAGACGGAGGAGAGAAAAAGGGGGATGTAAAAGTGTGTGTTTTTCCTGCAATATCATGAGTATTAAGGTGTTGCCCCGGGACCATCACTGTTACTGATTAGTCATGCTTTTTAAAAGGGAAACAACATGTTAAAGATTCTGTTTTAGCAGAAACATGGATCTTTTCCTAATTCTAATAAAATACGGTATTTTTTCCCTTTCTCAAAACACATTTTTACAATGAAAATGTAACAGGTCATGGACGTACAAATATTTCCATGTTTACTTTTGCTTGAAACACCCACCCGTCTTTTGAGAAACAAACTAAGCATTTTTCATCCAGTCATTTCCTGCTGAAGGCCATGAGAGCAGCAGTCTAAGCAGAGATGCCTAGACCTCCCTGTTCCCAGCTTCCACCGTTTTTGTCCAGCCTAGAGATGTAATCTCAACAGCTTGTCCGAGGACAGCCCGTAGGACATGCATCAAACACCTCAACATGGAGGACCAGTGTTTCTACTCTGAGCCTCTCCTGAATGACTGAGAGCCTTACTCTATCTCTAACAGACCCCATACACTATAGCTGGGGAAAGTTCATCCACTTATTCTTTAGTTCAAAACCCGCAGGTTGTGGCCACAGGTGAGGACAGGTAGATTAACCTGCTCCAGTCTCAACTGAGAGCGGGTAATTCACCCTTTTACAGCCGGGCCTCTGATCTGAAGGGGCCAATTCTCATCCCATCCACTTCAACACTCAGTTTTGAACCATTCATCCACCACAACCTCATCTTTGTTTTCCTCCTGTGACATCAAACCTATGACATCACATCCTATGCATGATTATTCAGTTGCAATGATGGTCTGGATATTTTAAGAAGAATACAAACAGTGATATCAGGTGAACAAAGGGGGTGGAGGTGGCACACAAGAAGTGCAAACTGCACAGCTACACAGGTGACTGTTAGTGGTGTGTTTGCAAATGCGAGCATGGAGTTAGCAGATAATTAGAGGAAGAGAAGCAGAAGACCTGTGGAAGGGAAGGGACTTTAATTAGTATGTGGTCGAAGGAATATTTCCACAAGATGAGAATTTTTTTTTTTCTCGCCAAGAGTTAAATGAGAAAATCAAGACCACGCATCAGTGCACTAAGTATCAAGCTGGAACAGGGGGCAGTTAGTTTAGCTTGAACTAAAGTCTGTGCAGCTTGCTCCAAAAATCTGTTTTTAGTTTGTCTGTTTAAGTAGCTGAAGGGTCGACTGGAGCAAGTGGGGAATCTAAAATGTGGTAATCTGGGTTAGCAGGTGTGTGGATGAGAGAAGTGGTGGGGATGGTCTTGGTTGGAGGGACAGTTTGGTCCAATAGAAGAGCAGACTGTTGGCCGATCTCTAGTTACCTTGGAGATCTTTAAGTCCTGGGAGGGGGCGTGACAGGGAAGTCTTTTGAGCTATCTGCATGGCAACAAGGTTCTGAGGGGTCCGTGCAAAGGTTAGGGGACAAAGGTCAGGGAGAAGTCACCAGCGTAGCGATCCGAACCCCACGTTGTTGGGTCTCACATGGCTGCATTTTTCCTGGTCTTCACAAACCTGAACACAAAACACAAAAACACACAGATGTTGCAGAAATACTCAAAAGCTTATTAATATCAGGCTGTCCACCCAGTAATCATCTCTCATCATTATGAAGCAAGAAAGAATTGCAGAGCTTTGACCTACTAGCTATTACAAAATTTTGATTCTGCCACTGAAAAAACCCCAACAACATTAAGTCAAAATTGAATTAAGGTTATTTTCTCAAATAATTTTTTGACTCATCTTAAAACACCAGCAGTTCCAGAAAAAGAGTCTCCTGTATCTTTAAAGACCCAGCAGAGCAGAACCACCAGACTCAGTGATCGTTTCTCCCTGGAGGCTCTTCAACTTTGGTGATGCACAACTCTGACACTTGGAAACCGACTTGTCATTTCTTATTTATATTACACTGTAAATATACTTCTTGCTCTTGTTTCTGTTTCTGTCACTCTTGATGTGCTTTATTCTTACCAAAAAATTAAAATTTTAATTTCTCCTCATTTGAATACATGTGCTGGAATGAGAATTTAAAAAAAAAAAAAAAAAAACAAAAAACTCGAATCACTTACTCGAGAGTCATAGAGGAGATCATCACTGTTAATCAAGCTATTTTAAATATCTGCTGCTGGTGTGGTTTTTAGCACCCTGAGGAGTGCTTACTGAACTTCAAATGTAGGAATCTGCAAAACTGCTTCACAGTGTTCTGCTGCTGCTAATAATAATAATATCTAGGCAAAAGCAATAATCTGACATGTAAACAGGGAAAACTGTCAGACTGCAGATGGAACTTCGGTGTAATGACTTTCTATCAGCGATCAGGCATCAGTGCAGCCAAAGTCTGGTGCAAATAGTTATGGACACCAGAATTTCTAAGTTCATCTTATCATGTAATATGCAGGCAGTAACTTACAATGATGGAATAGCATCCACCTTTTACTTTATGCTACTATTTAATGATTACAGCCTTCATGATTACTGTCTTGGACAATCATAATGAAGGCTTCCTTTCAAATGAAGGGTGGATCAAGTGCACGGAAGCAAAAATGGGCACTGACTAAATATAGAATTTCTGAGTCTGCACATCTGAGACACACTGCAGAGAGCAGAAGGCATAATTTCAGCTTCTAAACACAGGTTCTCCTTATTTGAAAGCCCTCAGAAACCTTTTCTTTTTAATGCTGTGTAGACAGTACAGACTCAGGACCCCCTCACCTTGTCTGTATGTGTTACAGGACACGTCCACTAGCAGCCGCATTCCTGGGTGCCCTGTGGCTGAGCACGACGAGGAGAGCGAAGCTGTCGTAAAGCAGCGTCGCCGTATTGGATACCTGAGCCCATCCTTTCTGGATCCAGCTCCCCTGAAACAAAAGAGATCACATGAGTGAACAGTCAGCGAGATAACCAACATACACCTATTGTGCTTAGTTTACTGACAGTTAAGAAAAGGGTTTAATCATCTATATAATTACACTGAGTTTGTCCCTTTGCTAAAGCCTTTTGTAACACTGTTGAACAGTGAACTCTAATAAATAAAGTTGGACATTTCCTGGAAAAACGCTCTAGGCCAGCTAGTTAATGGGTTATTTGTTTGGGCTTCTAAATGATATAAACATATTTTGTTTATGACTTTAGATGGGCTGTGGGGTAGTGGGGTTAAGAGATATAGAATCCTGTGGATTGATAGAATAAGCGCTGGGGTTCACACAGCTATGGGTGTGAACTACAGCTCATACCTGACTCTATCTTGTTGAGGATTTTCCGAGCACACTGGACAAAGGCCTCTTCGACGTTCTCCCCTGTTAGAGCGCTGGTCTCCAGGAACATCAGTTCTGTTACATCAGTTTACAATGAACACATTATAATAAATAACAATTCAATAATTCTTTCAAGTTCATTGTCTACACATCTAACAACAACAGGAATCCTTCCCGATGATCAGCTGCTGGTCTTACCGTTCTCCTGAGCAAAGCGGGAAGCCTCCAGAAAGGTGACCTCCCTGTCAGCGTCCAGGTCCTTCTTGTTCCCACACAGGATTATGACGATGTTCTGACTCGCCAGCATCCTCGCGTCACTCAACCATGTAGTCAGAGCGTTGTACGTTTCTCGACTGCAACAAAAAATAATAATAAAAAGGATGGCAGGTAATGACATGTTACAGTTTGGAATAGATGTGGGAGCTAATTAGAAAAAAATAAATAAATTAGAGGCTTGAAACACAGAGCCTATCATATTTCTCAGTTTGTGCATCCTCGATTCCTCTTAGTCTTAGGCAAGAAGGTGGAGAGAGGAGAGAAGGAGGAACAAATCAGAGAAATGTGAAAAGCCTAGCCTCACATTCTGTGATACCTGGTGATGTCATAGACCAGCAGGGCTCCTGCTGCTCCTCTGTAGTAGCTCCGGGTCACAGACCTAACACACAGACACACACAGATTAGCAAACATACAGTGAGAACAATCAGGGAGTATAAAATACATTCCCCCTGGAGAAAAGAAAATACATCAATGCATGTGTGAAAACCATTTAACTCCTGAACTTTCCAGAGACCCACATAAGGATGCAAATGACTGCTGCAGTTTAATCAGGTCGGTCTTTAACTTGCTAGCTCCACACTCCACGTGATGCTGGATTGTGGCAATGCACAGACAGACCTTCTAACTGTCTGGGGCATGCATCACTGGTGAGTGAGTGTCATGTTTGCTGCTCAGTGCACCCTCTGTTCAGACAGCTGCATCCAGCCAGGACAAAACAGCAGAACCAATTCCTGGCGTGTGCTACCTCTGAGAAAAGGCAATTCTGGAAAATATCTTTACCAGATTCTCCCTAAATTGTCCCAAGTTTATGTGTGAAAAACAGCTATAGCAGAAAATGGAATAAATAAAATAAACAGAAGCAACAAAACTACAACTGTGACCGTTTACTCAGGACATCAATTAGGCAGCCGAGTTTAATAACTGCTGCTTTTTGAGCTCTCCATTACCTTCCAAATCTCCTGTGTCCGTTACTCTGGTCTTTAAGCTATAGTACTGTTAGCTGAATGTCTGCAGTATAACAGAGATGACTTATGTGCAAAGTGCATATTCACAATGGGCTTTTTTTCCTACCTGAACCTCTCTTGTCCTGCAGTGTCCCAAATCTGAAGCTTGACCATTTTGTTGACCACGCTGATGATCTTAGAGCCAAACTCGACTCCGATTGTGTGGTTAGATTCATCCTTGACTAGAAAATAAATAAATAAATGGAACATGTAAATGCGTTAATATTATTAAATAAGTGGGATGAATAGTGATGATATGACTATCACTGTGTGGCTGTAAGGAAAACAACTGTTGCTTCTGCACTTCAATGAAAAAGAAGCCAATTTCAGCATGTGTGGATGAGACAATGATTTTCTTTGAAGTTTTTCTCCTGAAGTCTGGTTGTAGGTTTTGGTTTAACCCTTAAAAAACAGAACCGATCATAAAAAAAAAAAATCACACATTTAGAAGTTGTTTTTTCATAAATGTATCCCTTCATGCCTTAAAATGTGGTTCAGCCTGGTGTAAAATTTGATGTAGCTTGATGTCACTCACACTTTTGCCTCCTTTCGCATCTGTGAATATGAAATTTCATTCCGATCTCTACTGACACCCACTCCTCCCCTGCTGGTGTGCAGTTCCAGCAAATCTGTTCACCTCTGACTCTGCTCACACACTGACAGTGCTCTACTTTACACAAAGGCAAGTTAACACTGGAGTATTTGAGCTCTACATGTCTGAACTGGAAAGTCATTCTGAAGAAAAACGAGGGGAAATTGACCACATGTCGATATATCAGATTGTCTCAGACGGGCAAATTTCACATACACTATATTGCCAATAGCATTCACTCACCCATCAAAATCATTGAATTTAGGTGTTCCAATCATTTCAGATCCCACTGGTGTATAAATATCAAGCACCTAGGCCTGCAGACTGCTTCTACAAACATTTGTAAAAATGGGTTGCTCTCAGGAGCTCAGTGAATTCCAGCATGGTACCGTGATAGGATGCCACCTGCCCAACAGGTCTAGTCTGAAATTTTCTCACTACTAAATTTTACACAGTCAACTGTTAGTTGTATTATAACAAAGTTGAAGCATTTAAGAACGACAGCAACTCAGACACAGAGTGTCTAGAAAAAAAAAGTCAATGTAGTCAATCACTACAGACCTCCAAACTACATGTGGCCTTTAGATCAGCTCAAGAACAGTGCATAGATAGCTTCATGGCTGTGCAGCTTCATCCAAGCGAAACATCACCAAACACAACACAGAGCGTCGGATGCAGTGGTGTAAAGAGCACACCGCCACTGGACACTAGAGCAGTGGACAAGCCTGAGTTTGGTGGTTGCCAGGAGAACAGTACTTGTCTGACTGCAAACTCTTAATGCTTCAGCATATCAATACACTTTGGACCATTTCATGATCCCAATTTTGTGGGAACAGTTTGGGGATTGCCCCTTCCTGCTCCAACATTACTGTGCATGTTTACTTACAAAGTAAGGTTAATAAATACATGGATGAGTACGTTTGGCATGGAAGCATTTGACTGGCCTGTACAGTCCTGACCTCAACCCGACAGAGCACCTTTAGGATGGATTAGAGCAGAGACTGCAAGCCAGGGCTCCTCATACCACATAAGTGTCCGACTTCACAAATGCACTTCTGGAAGAATGATCAGAAATTCCCATGAACACACACCTAAACCTTGTGGAAAGCCTTCCCAGAAGATTTGGAGCTGTTATAGCTGCAAAGGGTGGGCCAACTTCATATTAAACGCAATGGATTAAGAATGGGATTAGACTCAAGTTCATATGAGTGTGAAGGCGGACGAGCAAATAGTTTTGTCATTACAGTGCATCATCCTCAACAATATTAGAAATGTAAATGCTTTTCTTATCTAACACAACCCCCTTTCCAGCTTGCCAGCTCTGAGAAGCTTAGCTTTAACCCAAAGTTAACAGGACTGATTCCTTAGTTTTGCCTATAAAACTCAGACTACAAGTATAAATCCACGCAGTCAAATCCATGGATTTGACTGCTTATTTCACTCATGAAATATGGACTTAAAAAGCTTGAAAACTTGATTTCCGTCCTTGGCATCTTTAACATGTGGAAATTACTGACATATTTAATGTCTCATTTGCCTGAAGAAATTCCGTAATGTAGTGCTGTAGTTTAGAGTAAACAGTCCGGAGCATGCTGCATCTTTCAGACTTACACCTCTTCTCTATGAACTGGTGTAGAAGACAGGATTTCCCTGTTCCAGCATTCCCAATCACCAGGAATTTAAACAGGAAATCTGCAAAGGGAAAAGCAAAGACACACATTACATCAGTTGGGCTATTATTATCAGACTATATGAAACTAGTTTCTCATGTAGACGCTAGCTGACACGACAAGAAATTACAGGAAAAATGTGGGAAAAGCTCAGTTACTGTAGTCTTAGTTTTGTATTTTCCAATTTGTTTTTCTTGTCAATTCAGTTTCATTTCCAGAGTGAGTTTGCTCATTTCATTTTAGTCTTTAGCTTCAGTGCTAGTTTTCTTATTTATTGTAATCTGGGTTGTGTTTTTCAGAGGTTCAGAACAGATATTATAATAAAAACACAGGCTGTTAGCTCACAGTCATCCCAAGCCTCAATAACCAAATGTACCAAGGCCTAATAAAGCTACATGTGACAACAAACTAAAGATGTTTAGTTTAATTAGTCAATGTCACTTTAGTTAGTCCATCTTTAAAAAAAATAAAAAACACGGTTTTATTTTTTAGTTTAGTTTTAGTGAACTGTAATAACTTTGGTTACCATTATGCTTTTAAACTGGAAAATATACTTGATCTTGAACAGTATTATCAGCCAGTACTGTGCTATCATGGATTTACTGGCATGTTGTTTTGTTTCCAGTGAAACAGAAACATGGTCTTTAGCTGAGCAGTAGTATCTGAAAGTCATGTAATAAGGAATCAGGTAAAAAAAATAAAAATAAATAAATAAATCTGAAAACACCTGAGGTAGGACCTGAGAGATAAATCTCATCCTTCAGTTAATCCATCTACTAACTCAGTTGTTCTTCAGTAAAGGAAACAGGGAGAAAAGGCGAAGGTATGCCAAATTACACAAGCACTGGACTGAAAATCCGTGGCAGTTTGGGATCATCCTGATAGAAATCAGAAATAAAGGCAGCCAAAATCCAAAGAAGAGCTTTGAATGTCCTTTGAGAAGCCCAGAGAACTATTCCTGAAGACTACTTAAAGAAATTTCAAAAACCTTGTCTAACAGAGTTCAGGCTGTGCTGAAGAGTAAAGATGGTCATACCAAATACTGACTTTCACACTCATTACAAACTCTGTTTTTGGCTTATATTCTGTATTTCCATATATTTTTTGCATGTTTCTAAGGAACTGCTATTTCTTATTTTCCTCGCAAATATAAACAAATGAGGGTGTGGCTCAAGTTCTGTAAACATGACCTTTCAAAAATATTCAAGTGAAACCAGAGAATGTGGCTTCATATATTTTGTAGCTGATTCAAATTTACTTTCCCCCCCTTGAGTCTAAGTTACCATCACTGTTGTAAAGTCCAGTACTGGTAATCAGACTGCATTTAAATTGAAGGAAAGAGGTCATCTCTGCAGTAGCCTTGCAAATACCCGTATTTACCACCATATAGCCCTGTAGTATTATTATAGCTAAAGAGGACTAGTACACTTTTTCATATAAGAGGGAAAAGAATCACCTGCGATAAAGTTCATTGCAAAATCAAGATGCAGATAAATCATATCACCACAGTCGAGCACAGACTAAATTGTGAATTATATAATGAATTTATGACTAGTAAACTAGAAATTGGATTTTTGTCTTTAATTTTCTTGACAGGTGTTCAAATGGGTCTCAGATATATAACTGTGACAAACTGTCAGGCTCTAGCATATGCTGCACAGTACTGTGATGATTTGGTCATAGTAACGAATGTTTATGTTTAACAACAAAAAGCGCCTGGTTTTACTTGCTTGATTTTATAGCTTTCAAATATTGATATAGGTATTATCCTAATAAAAAAACCCCACCAAAACATTAAGCACTCCCCCCAAAAAATATATTCTAGAGGCTTTGATGTAGGCAAAAAAAAACACAAAAAACTACAGCCAGCTGTTCTGTGCAGCGGAGGAGTTCATCCACTATTAAACCACTAAACTAGCAAAAATAATGATTATTTTGGTGTAAAAAGGTCAAGCTAAGAAAACAATGCCTCATATATGACTGTAACGTTGCAGCTCAGTCAGATATTACAGCTGCACCAAGCACCAAGCACCAAGCCCCAGCCAGGTGTCAGCTTCTCCTGTCTTTTTCGATAC
The DNA here is from genome assembly GCA_015106755.1 of Etia nguti. Taxonomy (NCBI): domain Eukaryota; kingdom Metazoa; phylum Chordata; class Actinopteri; order Cichliformes; family Cichlidae; genus Etia; species Etia nguti. The sequence goes on from VUQG01038461.1 coordinate 16,313, forward strand.
CCTCCGGAGAGCTTTGTAACCTTGTACCGTGGGTACATTTTGTGCGCACGGCGACACTAAACTCTGCTGTACAGCCTCTGTGGATTTCCTTACGCTGACGAGGCAACTTTTAAGGCCAGCAGCCTTCAGCGACGGCTCGGTTAGCCTGTCAGCTATCTGTTTACGATGACAAAAAGCTCTCTGGGCACACCTGCCCCATCCCATCTCTGACGCTACGGGAGGATGATAACGGTGGCCGCCGGTCAAAAGTGCTTTCTTACCGTACGACTCCGACATCGCCAGTGTGGCGGTTTGACAGCAAAAAAGAAGGGAGGGAGAAATGGGAGTTGACAGATAGATAGCTAGCTAAATAAAAGGAAAATAGTCCTGTTGGTGATTTCCGCGGAGTCCAGCTGATTTTCCCCTCCGACTTCCCGTACGCGGTTTGTTTCAAAATAAAAGCCGTCTGCGCTCCTAACCGAAGAACCGTTGGATCACTGTAAAGTCTTCAGACAGCCGCGGGGTGGCGCTGTGTCTGATTGAGACATTTGACACAGACTTACGATGCTGTTGGGGTCAAATTTTTAACATGTCTCTAAATAAATAAATATTAATTCTTTCATTTTGAAATTGGATGACTTTTCCTAAGGTGATCCCTAAAACATAAAAAGATTTTTTTTTTTAAATTTATGTGCTACATAGATTCAAGATTCAAGATTCAAAGTGTTTATTGTCATGTGTACAGTAGAAATAGCATTTCTCTATGCAATGAAATTCTTCCTTTGCTGTCCATACACAAATGCCAAGTTAGGTAGGGTTGAAGGAAAAGGATAAATAAGGATAAAAATAAGACAAGATAAATATGTACAAAATAAGTAAGTGAAGACAAGTGAGGTATGCACATGTCATATTTCTGTACACTGAGATTGCCCCAATCAAATTTGACCTGACCCTACTGAAATTAACTTTAAATCCACCAGTGTAGGTCAAATGAAGGAAAATGTCATATCTGTGTGCATTATTAATGGGACAGTGGTGACAAAGGTAAAACTATATGTGTTCCCATCACTCCCGTCCCAAGTCTCTTCACTCCTAAGTGAAGAGACCTCATCAGAATTAGGGTGGTATGATGGTGGAATGGTTAGCACTGTTGCCTCACAGTTGGCTTAAATCCTGGTTCAGGCTTAGCTGTGTGGAGTTCACATATTTTTCTTTGGGTACTCCAGCTTCTTCCCTTAGTCTGATGCATGTTTGTGCACTGGTGATTCTAAGCAGACCACGGATGTAAGGTAGCTGAAGTTTATAGAATAAAGTCCTGCACAAATGTGTAGTTAAAAGTGTCTTAAATCATCAATAAGACTAGAAAAGCATGATATAAATGCAAGTATATTATCTGAAGTTGCTTTGCACCTGCAAGCATAGTACACAATGTAAGTTAATAATGCAACAACAAACAAATTCAATCTGCGGAAGCTCTACCTGAGACTAAGAGCAAAAGGGTTAAGGAGAAAAGGAGAAAAAAGCAGAAACTAGAGCACAAACTAACTGAGGGTTTCATATGATTTACAATGTCACCTAAATCAAATCAAATCACTTTTATTGTCACATCACATGTGCAGGTACACTGGTACAGCACATGCGAGTGAAATTCTTGTGTGCAAGCTTCACAAGCAACAGAGGTGTGCAAAATACAAGGAACAGGAACAAAGCAAAATATAAGAATGGGAATCTGAGAATTATATGAATAGATATATGTACAATATAAGAGTGTATGTGCATTGCTGAATGTGTATACTAAATATGTATATCTGTGTGTGTGTGTGTGTGTGTGTGTGTGTATATATATATATATTTTAAAAATTAAATACAATAGAATAAACAATAAAATAAAATATACAGAGGTTGGCAGTTGGAAATGTGCAAAACAAGTGGCATTTATATACAGTATGGAGTGCATAATGTTGAAGTTCTGGTAAGTGAAGGTGAGGTGTCTAT
>VUQG01038469.1:0-11509 GCA_015106755.1 Etia nguti
TTTAGGCTGATTGGGACCTGATGAATGTAAAAACAAAGAATTATCTTTTTACCTGATGTAGTTTCTGAGAGGAGGATATCAGGCCCTTGTAGAGCAAAATTTAGTATTGTGGTCTAGACAACCCTCCTCTGATGTACTCATTTCTGATCTTGTCCATTCTGAGTCCTTTCAGTTGGTCTGGCTGAAGTGTGGGAGTTCCCTGATCCACCCAAAGGGTGGAGAAAGGTCTGCTAACCCCCCCCCCCCGGACTCCAAGAAAGTTAGAGCCTTCAAGCAAAACAATATTTGTGCTGGGCTATGACAGAAGACTCTCCAGTGAGGCTCAATTAAAGCAATTATGTGAGGAAGAGTGGGCCAAAATTCCTTCACAGTGATATTAAAGAGTCACAGACAGTTGTTGCAAATGCTTGATTGCAATTCTTGTTGCGATGCTGGCACAGCAATTAATTAGGCTTCTACTGCAATAGGGCATTTAGGTTTAGATAGCTTCTTCTTTGTTTAATATCAAAGTGTGTTCGTAATTTCCAAAAAATATGCAAACAAATAAGAAAACACGAAGGGGGCAAATAGTTTTTCATAGCTTCAACAGCTCTTTCCCATAGCTTCATGGTATGCTTCGTTAGCTTTATCCCTCTGTAGTTACTACAGCTCTGCACATCCTCCTTGTTCTTAAAAATCGGCACAAGTACACTTCTTCTCTATTCCTCAGGCATTCCTTTCATTCTCCAGGATTATGTTAAACAATCTGCTAGACTCAACTCTCTGTAGACCATTATAAGTGTGCCACGAAACCAACCAATCACAGACTTGGATTCAAAAATTCTGTTACAGCCTCCAATCAGCTCGCTAGCTACTGCATTCCGGAAACACGGTCCAGAATGTAGCTAAATCCATTTTCGGTTAGTATGTGTAATTATTTTATTTTAAAATATATATATTTTTAAGACCATTATTGGTTTTAATCTAGTTTAAACCAAACCACTCCACTGGACTTAGCTTACTTATAACGGAGTACAGAGAGTTGAGCGCGCACGAAGCAGAGATGTTGTGAGCGCGAATGACACACTAAGAGCAGGTCCGCAGATGTCTGTCAGCACACAGAGCAGAGATCTGAGCAAGAGCAACAACTGAGCGAGAGGGGCTGTTATTGTGTGTGTATATGGATAATAGCAAACACTGAAATACATTTCTTGCACACAGAAATGAATTTTGTTCACTCAAATTAAACTTTTCTTCGTGCAAAATAATTTTCTTCCCAAAATGAAACATTTCCGCTTGCATTTTTTTTTTTAACGTGCGCTGAGAATAGAGGCGCAAAAATAACGCAATAAGAATAAATTAATACAGAGAACAACATTGAAACAATGACTGGGGGAACACAGGAAGCACAGAAAAGAAGAATCTTTAAAACACACAGAGACACGCACGCATGCACACATAAAGGAAGAAATAAAGAAAAAGAATTCATAACACAGCAACAGATAGCTCAATGTTGTGAAATTTTGAGATTTCCCTCTTTGCTAATTTTAATAATGTAAATATAACCTGCTTATAGTACATTCCATTTCCAGATGGGGGCGTGTTTTGTTGTGTAGTACATAGCTAAGGTGGAATGAAATAGTTATCACTGGTTATCATTATCCTTTAAATGATTAATCACAATCTAGGTGATTTTGGGCTGGTAATGAAGCAAATTATTCTCCCGTGCTGCACAGCTGAAGTTGATACTCCACCACCCATCCTACCTATGAATCATCAACTGATCGGCCAAAAATATTACAGACCTAAAAAATTCAATTTCCCCAAGTTAATTTACTCCTCCAAGCAGGGAGGCAAGCATCCAATCTGAGTTTAATTTCTGCAGGAGTGAGAGGTGACAGAGGAGAGGTGACACTGAGAATATTAATGAGGACAAGCTTTTATTTTGTAAAACATTTTTCAACTGAAAAATGTTTATTATTTAAATATCCCTATAAACCACTAAAAACTCACACACGTTCATGGTTTAATGACACGCTCTAAGTTTTTTTGACATCTGACCAAACAACAAGGTCTAATTACAGTTTCTATGAATAAACAACATATAGAAAACAGCTGTCAAACTGTGGTGTGAATGATAAGCTATAACACCTGATATTGGAATTTAAATGGGGTTGGAAATGCCAGCCTCCTGCTCACACATGTGGTTGGGAGATAACTTACACGCACTGGCCTTGGTGAGCATTTGTATTACTGACACTGTGGGGACAAATCTGTTAGCACAGTCAGATTTTGGAGGCTCAGCCTCCTTTTTGTAAAATCAAGTCACATAAATGCAAATTAAGGGTTAGTGGGAGGAGACCAGAATACACTTGCTAAGTATTAGGTAAGTTTAGCATAAGGTTAGATTAACATTGCATTAGGATTACGTTTGGTTAAAATTAATTAAACCTAATCCTAATGCATGGAGGAGGGTCTTAAACTGGGGCGGAAGTTAGAGTTATTAGGCTAACTTTAGGTAAGGCTAGAATAAAGTTAATTTAAAGTTAGGCAGACAAAAACATCACTTCAAAGAGATTTAACCAAATAAAATGTTGGCTGATTGAAATCAAGGCTACTCTTCGAACAATCAACTTGTGAGAGGATATATGGACTATGAACATTATCTCTAGAGCAACTGAGTCTGCCACAGTTTGTAGAACACCATCTTGCTCATTATGAGTCCACAGGAGGGTTCTGGCTCATTCAGGCTCATGCCTTGACCTTATTTATTTTGCTCTATTTTGTTGTACAGCGCTTCTTTCCAACTCCTTTTTCCCAAAAAACAGTCAGGCATGTGGACCTCTACATGAACCCTTGGGCTCACCATCAGCAGACCCTTGTGGACTCACAGAAACAGAAAGTATATTCGAGGCTTTAGCCTGCCCAACAGCTGCTTGCCGAAAAACTGCTCTCCCAGTTACTGGCTATAGGGTGGTGATCCACAAGAAGAAACAACAATCCAAGCAAGGTAGCATAGCCCATGTATTATTCATACCAGTTGTCTGAATTGCAGGAGCTGCCACACTCCACACACTATACTGTCGTCTCCGGTCCTCTGCGTCACTAAAAAGGGCAGGGGACCTCATCAGCAGATAATAACGCAGAGAATCGACCACCCACCGGATTGCCAGACACTCCTTCTCCACGGTGCTGTACCATGTTTCCCGGTCGGTCAGCTTCCGGCTGATGTATACAATCAGGCGGTCGACCCCCCCTACCTGCTGGGACAAAACGGCCCCCAGCCCTCTGTTCGAGGCATCCGTCTGCAGGATGACAGGGAGGGAAAAGTTAGGTGTGTGAAGCAGTGGCTCCCAACAGAGAGACTTTTTCACCTGCGAAAAAACACTGCCTGGCACTGCTCCATACACTGGACCAGATCTGGGATACCCTTTTGGGTGAGATGGCAGGATGCAATGGCTGCATGGACCAGGGTCTGCGTGCAGCCTGTGTCCACCAAAGCATGGCGTATACCCCCTTGACACCTTACTAGAATGCTTTATGTCCATGCTAGACTGGGGAAGCGTGGAACACCTGCCCGACCTTCATCAGCGGGCACTCCCGCCTTAGGTGTTCCAGTCGTCCACACATCCAGCACTCCTGCCCCGGCTTCTGTCCCGCTCTCCGTGGCTTGTGCACAGTGCCAGATGCTTCTGGGCCCTGGGGAAGCAGAGTAGAGCGAAACGGGTTAGGTAATCGCAACGGTGGTGTCCACTCCACCAGGGTGGGGCCAGGGAGCTTCCTCCTTGGTGCAGTTATGGGAGGCTGCGTGCCGGCTGGCTGGCCACCATTCTCTGCTCCCTCCGCCCTGGCAGCCCAGTGATCCTCAGCCAGGGTAACCGCAGCCTCCAGGCTCACTGGCCAATGGCAGCGGACTCACCGCGCCACGTTTCCCCGGGCAGCCCCTCCATGAACTGTTTGCAGCATGCAGGCCTACCCTCCCGATGGCCCGGGCTGCAGCCGCCTAGCAGCTTATGCAGCTTCTGGGCCCATGTGAACGGCCGATCCTCCCCCTTCATCCGACTGGCCTGGCACAGCTGATGATTATCAGACATCCCCCAAATTCCCCTTGCGAGTCCGGCAGCAGGCTCAGAGGTACCATCTGGGCCTCTCCTGACAGCAGCGGCGGCAGCCGTGGTGCCCACTCTACCGCAGGCGACTGGCACGCCTTCGCCGTGTCCTGGAAGGCCTCCAGAAAAACCTCTGGGTCGTCGCCCAGAGGTTAGCATAGCCACCGCCAGCGGAGGGCGGTGCGGCACTGTGGTGACCCTGACGAGCCACATGCTCACGGTGCCTGGCCACAATCTCTGGGCCAGCAGCTGAAGTGGCTGCACGGGTGGCACAGCCTGTGGGTTGGACATAGCATTCTTTCATGGTTTAGCACCGACGTCTGTCAGTGCGGTCAGCTTTTCAGCTGCTGCCACACTCCACACTCCACTGTCATCTCTGGTCTTCGGCATCGCTAAAATAAGGCCGGAGACCTCGTCAGCGCGATCATCTTCACCTGCCCGATCAGCCTGCCTAGCACTGCCCCACCTGGCCACTGCAGCAGAGCCAGAGACCACATCCCTGCCACAACCACAAAGTCAGGTATGGTTTGGGTATGTGGGTATCATTTTTAGCATTAACTTGGTTTCCCTGGGTCTTTTCCTGTGTGTTATGAATAAATCTTCTTTTTTTTGGTACTGGTTTTATTTTGTTATATTTATCCGCAACACCTTAAAGGTCGGTCCGTGAAAATACTGTTGGACATAAACCGGTCCATAGCACAAAAAAGGTTGGGGACCGCTGCCTTAAACAACTCAAAATTTTTACTTTAAAGGTACATTAAGCACTTTTTGAGAAGAGGGTCTTAGACAGTTACAAACTGTTCTTAGTCTGTTAACTCTAAGACACAGAGAAGTAAAAATGTCTAACTTTGTCTTTTGATAAAATCAAACCGCTTTTAATGCTCTTTAATATTCCACAAAGTTCTGTCACCTGAGGAGAAAAGTTCCCTGGCGTCTTTTAAAAAAAACACCTGAGCTTGTTTTCACTTTGTGCTGTCAATCATTTTGTGAGACTGCATGTCAGGTTTTCTCCCTAAATATCTCATCTGGGAAACAGAAGTAAATCATTATGATAAGCTGCTAAGCTCCTCAAGGTGAACGAGAAAGAAGAAGATGAAAATAATAGTTAAAAAAAAAAAAAACTCCTCCAGCAATGTGAAACATCACTTTCGCTCACTTCGGTTAACTTTGCTCAAAGTTACCAAAGACAAATAAAGCATCAAAAGTTGATCCATCACAACACAGCAAAAAGACACACCGACCTCCTTCAGAAAAATGATTACACAAAGACGGCTCTGTGTGTGTGTGTGTGTGTGTGTGTGTGTGTGTGTGTGTGTGTGTGTGTGTGTGTGTGTGTGTGTGTCAGGTTTGTCCATGGCAGTGTGTCATGAATCTCTGTACTCAGGTCTGTCAGGGTTTAATGGAGCTCTGGGCTGCATGGCTGTTGGAGGACTCTTCTTTACCTTCAGCTTGTGGACGCACCTCTTTGCTATCGCCAGTGGTAACACAGACACACAGACACACACAGACACACTTATTATCTGTTGTCCCAAGTATCTAATTGCAGTTAAATGATGCAGCAGTTACATAACAAATGATGTAAGATGGCATTTAAGTACAAATTTATTCTGGGAGATATTCTTCTCTAGCCATTGTGTATACTCTAATATGCACAATAGCTTTCGCCTTAGAGAAAGCGTCCTAACACACAAGTACCTTTGGTGTCAGGAAGGGCAATCTGGTGCAAGAAATTTGCCAAATGAAATATGTGGAGTTACCTACTGTGCTGACGCCTTTTAAATAAGAGAGCAGCTTAAATAGCTTTCAACAACAATACAACCATATTGTTTCCCATTTTTAAAATAATATGTGCTTGAAGTTAAGTGACCTTACTTGTATTTGTCTTACAGGAATAATAAAAACAGCAAAACAATCTTTTTGCTGCTGTAATTATGAGACTCAGTACTTAAATATGCCACTGGAGGGCAACAAAACTTTTATTACTGGTCCAAATGTAAGCTCCCATTGCCTCTCTCCATGGTGCTGAAGCATTAAAGCTGGCTTCATGTCAGATAATAACACTTAGCTTTATAGCAGTCAAATTCATTTATTTTTTTAAATTCATCTTGATAATGTGGGTAAGAAGTTTCATCTGTTGAAAACCTGATAGTAATATGCAATACTCGCAGCAACCAACTTACTTTGAGAGGAAATTGAGGTCAAACAAACAAGACAGATCTTTTTCATGCCCAACACAATAAAACCATTTACATGGGTCTCTGAAATAGTCACCCGTTTGAATGAGAGGCCTCTTTTTTTGTGCATTTATGTAATTTGCTGAATTTGCTGGTGTCATTTGACTCATCAAAATGTCACTTACTCCATCACAGCTCTTCTCAGTGAATCATCACTAAATGAATTCTTTTGTTGATCATTCTGATGTTGAATCATCCCTCCTTAAGAAGAATATGGCATGTCTTCATTAATGACCACATACATATGAAATAAACAGCTTATTTAACCTGCAGTCACACCATTTCTGTACATACACTACTTCCACTTTCCTGTCATTAATTCAGTTTATTTCCCCCTTTTCTATGTTATCCCTCTACTTATTACAGCTCTTCTCCTTTTTTCCTCTATTTGCCTCTTTCCTTCATGCTGAATAGCTGTAATTACACTGAACAATTATTTCTAATTGTGTCAGTTCTAAGCTGGAAAGGCATTCTGAATAGACAGATCATCTCTCTATTCAGAATTTCTTTCCTTTAACACATGAATACAGAATCAAATTGCAGCTCACGCAACGTGAAGAGTGGTACTGACCCCTCTGAAAAGGGACCTAATCTGCTCACATTAGGTAAATTGGCCTTACGTGGAGCTGGTAATGTGTCTACTGTCAGGAGAAAGTGCAGCTAAATACCACAGAGCAGTATGTGAGACAGAAACCTGGAGAGCGATAGGGAGTGAATGCGTGAATGCGATATATTTGGCCTAATCTTTTTTTTTTTCCTGTCCGCAGCCTTCCTCTCTGCATATGCTGACATTGCTTTGAGCAATTTGATGGGAAGTGTGAGTACACACAGAGGCCTTTCACAGCCCTTTTCACATTTCTGATCCCAAAGGCGATTCCCTGCAAGCTCAGCCTCTCATGTTTTATAGGCTGTAGAACTTCCAATTCTTCCAAAGTAGGATACAGCTTCCAAATTAATTGGAAATAGATTGCGAAAGTGAAATCACTTTCTTTAGCCTTAGATGTGTTTACAGGAGCCACCAAATGTAACTAAAATAACTATAGCTTTCAAATAAATAGTTACAATAGATACAAGATCCCTGTACTTTGCATCTAAAAAAAATTATGGATTCAGTGTCCTAAAAGCTTGCATATATATACAGAAGGAGAATTTCCAAAAGCAGTGGACATGAATTTTATCTCACTTCAGTCTTCATTATTAAAGATCCTCTTTCTCTATCTGCCAAGGTGGGTCTCCCAGCATGCAGCTGGGCAGCTACTCTGGTGGCCACACTGATGTTGCTGTTGACCGGCAGTTTAGCAGCATACCGCATCCCGATTGGTCAAGTGAGAGCTCCTGAACGCAACCTGCGCTTGCGCAGCCAATGGGAAGCTGGAAACACCGAAGAAAGGGACAGCACAGATGTGTAGCGTGAGGATAGGCATGCACCTGTGTACACAGTACTGTATCAGGACTTTCATGTTGTTAGTTGGATGGACTAGACCATAAATTTTTAGGTAAACATTCTCATTTCAGCATAGGCTTATTGAAGACAGTTTACTGAACACTATAAGGAAGACCTCATCCTATATTTTGCCCACAGTGTGCCAATATAGGCACAGCAGTGAAATGTTCAGAAGCCTTTATGTAAATGTATGTATTCAAACCTGACCATTTCTATTAAATAAGTCAAATATTCCACTCTGGTTAGCCCCCCTGTATTATTTTTCCTCAAATGACACACAAAGCCAACAGAAACAGGCAATTTAAAGGGAAAGAAAACCTCTTTTAATAAGCATGAAAATCAACAAGTCAATAAAATCATTGTTTTTTAAAATGACAGTTTTACTGTTATTGTCAATAAAAACACAGACTGAATTCTAGTTTTTTTTTTTGGGTTGTTTTTTTTTTCAGACTCATTCATTACCCTGCATAGACATACAACAGCACTCCACTGGAACTCACTGTAAACACAGACCATACATGTTGCTCAATGCAGGCAGGAAACTGGATAATGAGATGCTGAATTTAACTGTGGTCAGCTGCTTAGGCCTGGAATTTAAAGGCAACTGCTTTTATTATTACTTTTATCATTATTATTATTACTATTATTGTTTTGACACTTGTTAAAAATTCTCCCAAATCAAAAACATTGTGGTTTATTATGCTTTCTTTTTTCACAGTGCTTCATGTTGCCTGTTTAGATTGTTCATGTACACATATTTCCCATCATCACCCCAAAACACGCACGCCTACATTCACACACACATTTTTAAATTAGAAAGAAAATAATAACAATAGTACTGAATTTCCATAAAGGCGAAATGACAACTTTCTGCAACAAACAATGTGACATCTTCTCTAAAGATTTCCTCCACATCATGCATATTTTGCTGCCTTTTCTTCTCTTCTACACAATTATCAGATCTGGGACTACATGAAGTACTTAACAGACAATGGTGATGAAGCTGGTAAGAAGAAGAAATTTACAAAAGTGCCTTTCAGTCTGTGATTGATCGAGCATAATAGTTTAAAAAAAAGTAGAAATATAAATACCTGCACAAACAGTAGTTGCGTCTTCTTAAGCTGCATTACAAAAAAAGAACATTCATAGTTCTACATACTTTAAGTTGAAGATTTGATTTTGAGTGCCGTTGTGCTTTTTTTTAGAATGAGTGTGTGTGTTTGTGTTTGCATGTGCACATGGGCACAAGTGCGTGTGTGTGTGTGTGTGTTAATCGCACAGCTGGAAATCACCAACTGTACTTGGAACATTATGGAGATGATGCTTCAGGCCCACCACTGCTGACCAATCACAATCTTGTGGTGTCATAAAGTGGCACCTTCAGGGCAAAATTTTCTCAAACCGTTTTATTGCATAATTCTAACTTAACTTTGAAAAATGAGGGGTGGGGGGGGGCAGCTTAGTCAGACGATGATGATTTATCAATGGCTTTTGGTTTCATGTGCAACATAAACCCCAGAGTTCTGGGTAAGAGTCCTGGGGTTAACACAGTGAAGCACCATAACGTGCCCTTTATCTTTCTCCTTTTTCCGGCTCTTCATGCGCTTTTGTCTGACTTCCTAACTGCCTTTTCATAAGTCTTTAACCTGTGACATCACAACAACATGATTGGTCAGCTGCAGTAACAGTCCTGGAGGAGCAATAATTGTATTTTATTAATAGTTAGAGAAAGTTGTAGAAACAACATCTATGTAATGATAACCTACAGACCTGTGTTCACTGCTATTTAGAATAAAGGCAGAATCACAAAACTGTCTTGGTTTGCTTTTCTTTTTGGCACTCACTCACACATGCACACATCTCATACAAAATACACACGCGTACCACCTAGGCCAGTGTGTAGCAGTTTTTACATACCAAAATGTCTGTAAGATCTGACAGCTGTGTACATTTTGTGAAATGATGGAGAGGTATACTGATAACATATCAGTTATAGCTAACTCAAATACATGTAAACTTTAGATTGTGTTTGTGTGTGAGTGTGTGTTACTGTGTTTCTAATGAATTTTAGCACGCATGCGTTTTCATTTTCTTGTTTTGTTCCTACGTCATAACAGCTGCAATGGCTGTCCACAAAAAAATCATGTATGTTCAAGCATGCCAGTACAATGGTATTTGTTTGTGTCCCTATTCTCTGAACAGCCACACAGTTTTTTGTTCTTCATGCACGTAAACATTCATCTAAACTAAGCGAGTGTAAACAGTGATGCCAGGCCTAGTTCTGATTTGATGTTGGCATACTTTTTAAACCAGCAGGACAAGCACTGGAAAACATCCTAAATTTAAATAGGAAAAAAAAATGACCATTTATAGACAAAGCAAAGAGAGGAGAACGCCATGCCAGCCACAGAAGCTTTTCCCTGGGCAGGTTTTGGAAAGGATTATTTCATGTTGACTAAGAAGTAGTTTGAAGATTGACAACACACTCTGTGAGTGGTTAAAATGAAGCTACGGCTAGTTTAGCACACTGGAAGCAGGGAGACAGGCACGTCTAGCTCAGTCCAAAGCTGACAACATCTGCCTACCAGCACCAAGCTTGGTCATTACATTACATATCACCTCAGTCGGGACCACTTTATACAAAAGGACACAGTTCTTTCCATTAGCAGTAACTTACATTGGGCAACATGGCTCTTTTCTGGGGCCTTCTTGCCATTTTTCGCATATACACATGGAAATATTTGAGGCAGGGAAAGCATCACCAAGACCATAGATATGGTACTGATTATGCCAGACATAAGCTGAAAGGAGGAGCTGGGGTGGAGGTAGTGTGCAAAGCGTTTTGTATGTACAGCAACTCTGGGCAAGCTATAGAAGCTTAAATAGGATCCTCTGTATGTGATTAGCTAATTAGAGGTGTAGAAGGGTCTGGCAATGAAATCAGCTGATGAGCTTGACTTTCTGGCCTGCTTCAGCTAAATCTACACTCGTTTTGTGTAATCCGTGCACTAGTAAGTCAAAGACTCCAAAAAATTTACTATGGCTATATTTAAGAAATAGTTGGACGCATTATTCTTTGGACAGAGAGCAGGTAGTGCACAAAGATGTTTCTCTTTTTGTCGTCAATGTCTGCCTGCAGTTTTGAAAAAAAATTAACCTGATGAATGCATTGCAAATGAACCAAACTAGTAGTTTTGTCAGCTTAAAACCCTGAAAAAATAAGCAACTAAGAAAAATTACTAAAAAACTCCATAACACTGATTATTCCAGCTTTAAAAAAAGATGTATGATGAAAAGAACTATGGCCCACAGAGCTGCTTGAATCGAGCACTCCGCTCCAATCTCAGACTATTCTGTTGCTCACTTTCTTTGAGAAATCTTGTAATCCTCAGTCGTGGGTGGAATCTGAGAAAGATTAGCACCGCCCTGCTAAAGGTTTAAACTTTAAGCTTATTTATATTTTGTAAATCCCTCCAAAATCTCTGGGTTCATCCCCATTACCGCCACACAGACTCAAAGGAATCCAGAATTGTCACTCAAAATAAGGTTTCCTCTCTTAATGGAGAAAAATATGGACCTCACTTCTTTGCAAAGCACAGTTTATTATGTCTGTGCCGTGCACACTGCATTTCTAACACCTATCTGTGTGCATAAGTGCCTTTGTGTATCTACCACATCAGTGCAAATGTCTTTGTTGTTTGTCGTGGTGTGTGTGTGTGTGTGTGTGTGTGTGTGTGTGTGTG